>JAODKM010000038.1:3721525-3743414 GCA_026780845.1 Petrocephalus sullivani
CCCGGCCCCCCCATTGAGGCGTACCCTCTATACCCAAAAAAAAAAAAAAAAACAGGGGGGGGCGAGGGGGCCCCCCCCCCCCCCCCCCCTTGGATGGGCAGCAGCATCTGAGGCAACTACAGTCACGTTTCACCAAACTCTCCCTAACAGCATGTGGTCCCCCAGATAGACCATACTTGCTTATTTACTTATGGGTAGATCTTCATTCAAGAAAGAAAAAAAAAAAAAACTCAAACAGCAGACTCCCAAGGGGACAGACTCCAGCGCTTGGACATGCCAAGATGGACAAATCCATCTTGTATGCAAGTGGTCTAGACAAACACCAAATCGCGACCCTGTGCCCCATGGGCGCGTCCTTCCTGGCTGGGAACCTCCTGTATCGGGGCTTCACCATCCAAGTCTTCCCCATCGTAGCCGTCATACTCGATGGGCTTGGGGCAGCTGTAAGGGTGCCCGTTGTCATCGAAGAAGCGGCGGAAGGTGAACTCGTAGAATGCGTGTTCAGGGTGTTTGCCATTCTTGTACCAGCCGTTGAGTGTGTCGTTGAGGTTGCCCTCACCGTCGTCATCGCTGCTCCACAGCTTGTCCGGATCCACCGGATCGAAGTTGGATGTGTCGGTGCAGTGTGTGATTTTGGGGATATAGGGTGCCGGCTGGCGCTGCTGCCGCAGATCCGTGGAGAAGTCGATGGTCCTGAAGAAGGGCTGTGCCTTGATCTCCTCTGCACCAATCCTCCCCAGCCGGTCCTCGTGGCCCCGGCACAGCTTGATAATGAGGTCGGAGGCCTCGGGACTAAGCGTGGCTTGGGTGGGGATGTGCAGGGTTGCCTGCCAGTTGATCACCTGAGATCAGATCAGTGGTTAGTTACCACCATTTAAGGAGTCAGTTAATTAGCTCACCGACCGATAAATCTATGCCTGTAGGCAAAGCATTTGACCCAGATGGCTTCAGGAAACTGTTTAAGGGGTGCTGAACATTTTTACAGGTCAAACAGAGCACCAATGCCATTTGTATTATCGCCAGTTACCTTGATCTGGGTTTCCAGGGGCGTTGATGCTAAGAAAGGGGGCTGTCCTACCAGCATCTCATAGAGAATGACACCAACACTCCACCAATCGCAGAGCTGGGTGTAACCTAGAACAGAGAGAATGCCATTCACTGCCAGGCTAAGAAAAACTATTCACCTTTTAAAAATAATTCCACTACCCCACTGACCAAAGCACCATCAAACAATGGCTTCAAATTTAAAATTTGGTGACTTGCTGCTACCTGTGCGAAGCAAGACCTCAGGCGCAATGTAGTTGGGCGTGCCAACCAGTGAGTGGGCCAGACAGCGCTGGTGCTGCCGTGCCGCTCGGCGCTCCAAAGGCTTCAATCGGTCTACGCAACGGCAGTTGGATGGGTCCTCCCACTCCTTGCTGAAGTCCATGCTGTCCTGTCGGATGTGATCCCCTGGACCAAGGGGAGACAGTATAAGGGATGGCACGGAATACTCGACTAGCTAAACTGAGAATTGTCATGGAGTACCGTTTGACCAAGCTCCCTACACTTAGGATGCACATATACATAAAAAAAAAAGACGCTTGTGAAGACTGGTCTTATTTAGCAGAACAGTTATCTGGGCAAAAGACCAATGCTGTCTGGAAGGCAGGGATAAGCAAAGATTAGACAACCAAAGTTTTAAAATAAACCACTGAAGTGTTTTTTTTTTCCTATTGCCATCATCAACAAAGACGGCTGGACCTGGACACTAAATGTTCCATGCCAGAAACTAGGGAACAATTAAATCTTTTCAATAGTAACAGCAATACCTAGATATTTGCATGCAGTCATTTGACCTTTGGACTCAATCCCTTTGATAAATGGAAAGAGAACAATCATCTCTCCTTTAAATCACCATGGTTTCACTACTCTACCAAGGACACCGTACACATAGGATTGTGCCAGGCAAGTCAAAATGATGACTGATGCATGAAAATTCAGAGCTGGTTAAGATTGATATTTTACCACTGGAGTTGCACCGCCTAGTTCTTCAGTTTTGCAATACGATAATACAGGCTATTATCAACAACAAAAAAGGAAAAAAGGAAGGTACACAGAAAAATTAAAGTGACTGTTTTCTGAACAGATCAGCTGGCATGGCTTGAATTTAACTTCCCTTTCACAAAAAGCAGACGCTTACCACTTTGGTAGTATTTTGAGTCGTGCGTCCAGCGGAAGCCGGTGCAGAGGCCAAAGTCCGTGAGCTTGATGTGGCCATCGCGGTCTATGAGGATGTTGTCCGGCTTGATGTCGCGGTGGATGAAGCCCATCTTGTGGACACTCTCCACGGCACAGGTGAGCTCGGCGATGTAGAAGCGGGCCAGCTCCTCGTCGAAGATGCCCCGCCGGATAAGGAGACTCATCATGTCCCCTCCGGGGATGTAGTCCATGACAAAGTACAGGTTATCCTTGTCCTGGAAGGAGTAGTACAGGCGTACCACCCACTCATTGTCAGCCTCTGCCAGGATGTCGCGCTCAGCCTTGACATGGGCCACTTGGTTCCTCAGCAGCACATCCTTCTTGCGGAGCGTCTTCATGGCATACAGGGCACCCGTGTCCACCTTGCGGGCCAGGCACACCTCCCCGAAGGCACCGATGCCCAGCGTCTTGATCTTTACAAACATGGACTTGTCCATCTTGGCTCGCTTCAGACGGATGTAGTTGGACTCCTTCTGGAAAAGCATCATACGCATCTGCTCCTGGGCCTCTCCTGACAGGCCAACCTGCAAATGACACACGCACATAATTGTACCTCTGACTCTGCAGGGATGTTCCACTGACTCACTTCAAAGTAATAAATCATGACGGATCCACAGAAAATTCACAAATGAAGTGAACATAAAAAAAGAAATGCTTTTAAAATTTTACATTTCTAAAGGGGAAAAAATGGAACATGAAACATTGGAATTGCTTGAAATGTGTTTTTGTGGGCCTAACTTTTCATAATTTGTCCCCACGACACACAGATGCACTCTGGGTGACAGGCTCCCAAATCCCACAAACATTCCAGTGAAAAGCAGTGCATGACTTCACGCCACCCACAAACGAGTCATGACAGAAACGCAGTCAGGCCTGATGTGAGACATCTGAATGTAAACGGGCCACTAGACCAGTCCGGGAACTCAAGTTGTCTAACTTGAAACCATGCATTCACGGAATATTGGTGACGCCATTTCCAACGGAGTTAAACAAGCGCACAGGAGCTCTGCATACCATGCACTACACCGAAGGGTGGGTAAGAGGCCCTTTCGTGCAGTTTGTTTTTTAAAACAAGCTTGGCTTACGTGGTCAACGGAACTGTCAGGCAAATTCGGCTCAGATAGCTCCAGGTACCTTTACCGTTTAAATCAGCTGTTAACGAGAGCCAAGATGGGAGAGCAGCAGCGTTGACAGAGGGGGAAAGAGAGAAAGACAGGCTCAGAGATGAAATTACTTGTACAGTCTATTCTCCTGCAAAAAAAAAAAAAAGTATACAGGAACAGGGCAAGTGCAGGGGGGAACCAGGAAAGATCCTGCGGCAAGAAGACAGCACAAGGAGTATTCAGGAAAGCCCCAGGCGCATAACTTGCAGGACTCACCCTTTGCATCTCGCTCTCTAGCTGCTTCTTGCGGTGGTTCCTTTGGTGGTGGTTCTTCAGAATGTTCTCCACATGCTGCTCCATGAAGAACTTGAAAGCCTGCGGCGAATAGATGGGGACACGCGCCTCCCCGCGCCGCTCCTCGTCTCTCTTGCTGCGCCGCACCGGCACGGGCGACGTGGTGATCTGCTTCTTCTCCCGTTCACTGCCAGCGCCGGCCTCGCCAACGTCGGCTCTGTCCCCACAGCCACCGGCCTCCTCGTCGGCCAGCTTCTCCCTAGCGGGGGGGGCCTTGGAGGCCGGCTCATAGGCAAGGCAGGGCGTGGGGGCAGGGGCCTGCTGCAGGAGGTGCCTTGGGTATGGGGGTGGGGGCCCCTGGTAACTTGGCACCTCTGCCACCGGGGCGGTACTCTCTTGGTAGGGTGTAGGGGGGGCTGGCTGCTGCAGCCTGGAGGGATGGGGAGGGGCCACGGCAGTCTGCAGCTCTGGCTTGGGTACCCGCATGCTTTTGACGGGCTGCAGAATGGGAGCCTGGGTGACAGCGGTGACGGTGGTGGCAGAGGGCTGAGAGCTGGCCAGGTGGCGGCTATTGAAGGAGTTGGAACGTACGGGGACACCGTGCTGCCAGGCGGGAGGGGCCTCATGACCACTGGTTCCGCTGCCCAGGGGGGCTTGAGGCAGTGGGGGCCAAGATGAGGGTAGGCCCTGTGCGCCGACACTGTACAGCTCCAGATTGTGGCCATTCCTGGCAGAAGCAAGTGCACTGGGAGCCAGGTTCCCACCGTTGACATAGGTGGGGGAGGGTGCAGGTCCGGCGGCCTGCATCTGAGAGGGCGTGGGGCTCTGCCCGTTTCCCTGGCCCATGGGGTAGGGGGGTGGTGGCACTTGCCGGCCTGAGCTGCTCATTAGCATGTTCTGATGGGTCTGGTACTCCGGCTGACCGGAGCCATTCTGCGGCCAGGCAGTAGAGGGGAAGTTGAATTTGTTCCCCCCAGAGTTCTGCAGGATGAAGGCCGGGCGGCCCACGGGCCCTGGGCTCAGCCCCCTCTGGTTCTGGCTGCTGGGCGTGGAGTAGCTCTCCGGCCAGCCGCTCTGTGGAACGGGGGAGATGCGGGGAACCAGGTATTCCATGTTCCCGGAGAAGCGCTTATTAGAGGAACTGGCCTCCCAGGAGGGGGGTGGTGGCGTGGTGCCCCTGTTTGGGGGAGGTGTCACACTGCGCACCTGGGGAGGCAGGGATGGATTTACACGCTGGCCGTTCCCAGGGTGACCCGGTGCAAAGACTGGGGGCTGACGCCCTGACATGTCCCCCTGGGGGCCTGGACTCTCAGCAGGGTACATCACCCCATCCACCATGATGGGACCGTGCCTCTGTGGGACCAAAGACTCCTTCGAGCCCTTCCAGCTTTGTTTCCGGTTCACCTGCTGCTGGATGTGAGCTGTAGCTAGACAAAACACAGGAGACAAGTACATCACTGAGCAACAATGGCCACCACCGTAAAGTACAGGTTAGAGAATGAAATCCTCCCCAATAGTGCGAGTGCACATACACGCATGCTTATTTAAAGCGCAAACTATACCCAAGAGCCATAAACGGAGAAGGCCACCTAGAAACGAGACCCTAACCCTGACAAAGATGGCGTGCTTCTACCATGCACGTCAGGGGGGTCCTGGATGTTCCCAGTGAAGCGCTTGTTAGAGAAACTTGCTCCACAGAAGGCAGGGGTCCCACCCAAGGTACCTACCAGGAACCTTCATGCCAGCATTGACAGGGCGGGCAGCTGCGGCCACCATCTGCTCTCTCCAGGGGTCCTGGTAGCTCATCTTGCTGATGTACTCGATTGCTGCCTCGACACTGCGATTGCCAGTCTGCTTCAGGGCCCAGATCACCATATCCTGCACAGCAGTGCGAAATGTTACGAGAGAGAAAAGACACCTACCACGACATTAACAGTCACTGAGCGATCCCAACATTGATGATGAGACCATTGTCCACTAATTATTAACCGTCTGAACTGTTCCAGATAATAATCTTGCCCAGTCGTAATTTAAACTTAAAAATTTAAAATCACTACCTCCCCCGACTTCCATTTCTGAAGAAATTATACAACTAAAGTTTTTTAAAAAAAATCAGCAGTAGCTGGCTTTTGTTACAATGAAGGAAATCAGTTTGAATTTGTTTACTTCTTGGTGGCTTTGTTAAGCCTGTTGGGCACCTGTGCAGGAAGCATGTCATTGGCGTATAACTGCCATGCATGCCGGGAGTTAAACACAGCAATACAAGTGATGTAACTGTAACAGGAGGAGTGAGCAAGGCTGCCTTCTCTTGGCACATGAACACCGATCCCAACTAGGGCTGCAGCGATTACGTCGAAATCTAATCGCGATTATATGGCGCATGCGCAATAATCGCCAGGGCCCTAGTTGACGGGTGAAACATTTGTCTATACGGTACTATAACTATACGGTACTATACGGACGATTACTTTCGCCGACAATTTGGTAAGCAGATTAGTTGAGTGTATAAAATATTAATGATATGCGTATTGTGATGGCCAAAAGTTAGTGACTTGTATAAATTCTCTTTAATAAACGTCTGACTTTAAACTGCAAAAAATACACCATACCACCAACATCGTTTTACCACATCTCCTCTTTCAAATGATGTTATGGCTGTTAAACCGTCCCCTTCTACACTGTACTAAAGTGTACATCGCTTCCATGTTATACCAAAACAGTAGCATGTGGCTTACTCTGCTAACCCAATGTAATAAACAATACTCCCGAATCTCTCTCAAAAGCCCGAAAATCTTAAACACTGAAAAATAAATGGGTGTTAAACTGAATTGAATGCCTTATAAAAAAAAAAAAGAAACAAAATGAAGCCATTATCCTTAATTAAAGGTCTATAGTCAAGGAGATCAAGCACTAGACGAATGTTATTATTATTAGATCTTCCCATCATAAAGCCAGATTGTGAATCGCTTATTCGTTTATGCAAATTGTTTTTTAATCTGTTAGCATATACACGAGTAAACTAAACTATTATTTTATTCAACAATTTGACTGGTTTAATTTAAGTGAATACACGTGGTGTGCGAGAGATAACTTACCGTGCGTCACAATACGCATATCATTAATATTTTATACACTCAACTAATCTGCTCACCAAATTGTCAGCGAACGTAATTGTCCGTATAGTACCGAAAAGCTGGCGTCCAGAGAAATGTTTCACCCGTCAGCTAAAGCCCTGGCGATTATTGCGCATGCGCCATATAATTGCGATGTAATCGCTGCAACACTACTTCTAACAAAGATTTTATCCATCAAAAATCTGGGATAAAGATTATGCAAAAGCAGTTCCTTAAGTGTATTGATTAATGCTATGAAAAAGACTTGTACTTCATCACTGTAATCATAAACATCCCCAGCATGTGAAAATGACACCCTGAGCATAGTGACAATTCCAAAAGCAGTCATTCCACATACCTCTTACTTTTCATATCAATTTCACTTTGGAAAAAACAGGGTGTAACCACAGCTAAAGCATCTTCACTTTTCCCCCATACCCATTAGCAACTTAACCAGTTAAATCAGTAAATAATGCCATAACATTTTACCTAAATATTTCTCTGCAGGTGTGATGTCTGGCATCAACACACAAAAAACAATTAACACTAAAACAGAAATGCAAGCAGTCTTAATCCTGTTCCTTCTCCATGGTGAATACCAGTGACATTTTCACCAGTCTCTCTCAACAAGTCACCGTTTACATCGTTAATTTGAGAAACAGAATTTTTACAGTAACTTCAAACCATCTCTAACAAACTAAATTAGCAATCATAAAAAAACAAAACAAAATAAAACTCCTAAAAAGTTAATGCTTCACCTCCTCAAATCCAGCAGTCACCAGCTCCACCAGCATCTGCCGGTTGACCTCAGTGCCTGAGCCAGAAGAGCTGGGCTCGTTGGCAAAGGGCAGCAAAGATTTGCGGATCTCCTGCAGGGCCTTGTGGTAGGAGCTTTTGGGGTTGCTCCCACGCCCCTGCTGCCGGGTGTCCTCCGGCATGGCCTTTCCGGTACTGAGCTCCACCTTGGCCGCATCGGAGGGCCGTGAGAGGTTCCTCAGACTCTCTCGGATCTCCTGCAGCATCTGCTGGCTGCTGCCGCTATAATTGGTAGCGGGGAAGGTCTTGGGTCGCATCTGCCGGTATCTTTCGGACTTCTCCCCTCTCTTCATGTAAGAACATGTACGTGGGGGGCAGTGGAAGCTGAACGGGGGAGCGTGGCTGTGATGGGGTGGAGGGCTTCGCGGGCTCACAGTCTCTCTCTTCACATTAGATTGTCAAGAGTACAAACCTACAATCTGAGTGCACAAAAGGATACATTAAACACTCATCTTTAATAAATTATTCAGCATTGATGCATATGACTTTCTTCATGGAAAATTAATTGGACAGTCCAGCAATGGGTTATTAGGGACCAGTATGATTCGTACATCAAATACTAGCAGATTTTGCAAGGTACCTTAAGTGTTTTAATTTAAACAAGCACCCGTCTACATGTCTATTGTAGTTTAACATTAACGACTTCACAGACCAGACAGGTAATATGATCTTTTATCCTTTCAAAGAACACCTATACTGGAGATCTAGGGTCTTATAAAAGAAATCGTCAAGAAATCCAGGGCCATTTCGTCGCTTTCTAATTACCGAGACGACGCCGGCCTGACAGCTGCGACCGCCGCACGTTAAATCGCATATCGGGACCCGTCCATGAATGACCGGCTCAGCGCGGCACGTTACCGCTGCGGGAATAGCGAGCACCGGCGGCTAGCGACGCCAAATCCCCCTACATGTGACAGCGGCGGTAGAACAAACGCCTCGAACAGCAGAAAACACGCCATCGAATTCAACATCCACGGCACTCTGGGCAGGCTTACGGCCGGATACAGGGCGCCGGCCAGAAAGGACGGCGCCGCGCTTCTCCATTTTGTCCACGGCCTCCGTGTCCGGGGCTCTGCGGGCTTCACGACTGCGGCTGGCCGGCCACCGGACGCTGGGTCCGGATTCCTACGGCCCCAAGCCGCCGCGCACCGCCTCCTAACCCCCACCCGAGCCCGTAGGTTCCTATAACGCGAGGCCGAGGCGGTGCGGCCTACGGCCCCAAGCCGCCGCCCACCGCCTCCTAACCCCCACCCGAGCCCGTGGGTTCCTATAACGCGAGGCCGAGGCGGTGCGGCCTGCGGCCCCAAGCCGCCACCGCCGGCTGAATGATCACAAAGAACTCACCGCGGCTCGGCTTCCCGTCGCATCTCAATGAATCAGAGGGAGGACGTGGCGGCTGCGGGGTAATTCTGCTAGACGGCGCAGCGCGTTATTTCACCGGCCCAGCTTCCTCGCTGACTTGCCCAGAGCTCGGCTGCTCGGCTGAGGTCGCTGCAGGTTCGCTCGCGTTATAGGAAGCCGGGCGGGTAGGTGGCAGCAGGCACGCCACCGACACCGGGCCGCTGATTGGCTGCCCGCCCCGAGCCCTCGGTCCCCCGGGAACGTTTGGGCCGCGCCGCTCTGACAAATGCGCCGCGCACCGCGGATATGAGAAACATGAGAAATATGCGAACACTTCATGTCGGGAGGATAACGTGGTATGCGGCCACTGCACGCCAGCACCAAGAGCATTGTCAGGCCACGCTGATAGCGCCTTTTAAATTGCATAGCTTACAATAAGCTCAGCCTTTGGGTGTTCTCCAAACTCGGTGACATTTTTTCACGAGTACAACCAAAGTTGCTCATGCACTTGTTTCATCGGACAGCTCTGTATTCATTACTCTACTCCAGTACATTCAATGTAAGCATGTCCCAAGTGTAATATGTCAGCGTTACGCTACCCATCTGGTAGCAAAAGGTGTCGACGGTGTGCATATTCCATCTTTCGTTTTCTGATTATCAATATTTTTCTAGGCAGGTGTTGTACAGCAGCTGACTGGGCACTTGTAACTGTATACATAAATTACCACTTATTAATACTAAAAATGTCTTCACCACTACCCATCTTGTGCCATCTGCTTAAGACAATCAACTATGAGTAATACCACTATTTCAGACATAGATTTTGCATTAAATTCATATGAATCACTTTCATCTGTGATAATGTCCAGGTTTGCAAATATTAATTTAAAAGTTTTATACAAATCCCACATTTTTGTCCTAAGCATTATTTGCTTTCATCCATTTGCATAAGTGAGGGATTTGAGTGGCTGGGGTAAGCAGCTGCAAGACTGAACAGCCTGCAGGTGTTCCAAGTGGCACTTCATTAAGTGATACTGAAATTGCTTTTATACAAGCAGTTTACATGAAGTGGTAAAGTGTGAAATCTGCAGAAACTTCAAAGGGCAGGCAGAAATGTGACGACAGCATTTAAAGGTTCTGAATTTATTCAGAGCCTTTAAGGCTCTTGAAGCCCAAGCTCCACTTTTGACAAAATTGCAAGACAAGCTGTTGTCTAATGACAAGAAATATTACATTCACATGCAAAATAACGATATTTGTACAATACTAAAAAGTTCAAAAAATGCAGAATATCTACAATGACCAAAAGTTTAATGAATGGAAAGGTTTAAAGATTAAGTTGAAATGTCCACAGCAGTTGATTGCAACAACTTGCAATGGCCTCCACACTAGACAGGGACCCGTCTGTTCACATAAATGGCCTCTCCATCTGTGCCACACACAAGAAACTGGCCAAGCACATCCATACTGTTGACAGGCAGAGTCTGGCTGGGCAGCATGTGTGTAGCTTCCAGGTGCCCCTTACTGGAATCTCCCCCAAGCCAGGAACTGGTCAATGACTGGTTTCCTCCTGCAGGAACAATCGCACTGCGAGACATAATGCTCGTGTTTCGACCACCTTTATAGAGGAAATACAAGTCACAGATCAATTCATGGCAATTTCGGGGAACACGTCTGCATGAATACAAACTGAAATGAGAAATTGTCCAACCAATCACCACTCCTCATAACCTACCTTGTAAAAAGGACGGTGTGTCACAATTTGTGGAGTTTTCCCAGTGCAACAAGGAGCCGTCTTCTGAGCACGTAAACAAGTGGTCTGGGTTTGATGGATGAAAATGCACTTCCCACACTAGATGGAACAAGGGGAAATATTTTTTAAACTGGGAAGGCACTCTATGAGCTACGACACTGAAGTGACAGTAACAGAAGTAAGCAAGCTCTTACTTTCAGCAGAGTGTGCCTTCATCAGTGAGAATGGCATGCTGCCCTGCCTTACATCCCAGATGCACAGCATCCCATCCTGCCCCCCCGTGGCCACAATGTGCTGCTGGTTGGGGTGTCTATCCACACAGTGCAGAGGGACTCTGTCCCCACTTCTATGGGATATAAAAAAGAAAGAATGCTCTTAACTTCCACAACAGCATTTTCCAATAATAATTTCAAATTCTACCGACTCCTAAATTTAAAAGCATGGTAGACGCCACAGATGAGAACCTGCAGACTCACAGGGACAGAATCTGGACAGGTTCGTTTCCCTGTTGCCGGAAGTCCCATAGCTTCAGCTGGCCGAAAGAGTTGACAGTCAGGACTTCCGTGGTTCTCAGGAAGGTCACGGCGTGAATTGTGCTGCTGTCAGCATTCTCTGAAAATAGAAATTTAGTGACTCAACAGCCATTACTGGGAATATACAGATGGGTGGACTAATAAAAATAATTAGATATGAATTCAGCTGAGGCAAGCAAGAGGACAATTTCACTGCCCTCACTTTGACTGCTGTGACTCACCTATAGTACGCAGAATGCCTTTGTAATCCACCCTGAAGAGGATGACCCTTCCGTCTTCCCCTACTGTTACAATTTCTGGACTGTTGCACACCACCCCTGTGCAAGGTGCACTGTCACAAGGGTAGTGGTGGGCTCTATCCCAGTGCTGGGACACAGAGAGTGTCTGTTGGAGGAAAAAAAGCAATGTTGCGTTCAATAACTGAGGAATGTTCCATATTAAGCATCATGTTATTGCTCAAGCAAAGTGACCCACTATTGTGTTGTTCAGTGCAAATGTACAGTATCTTCCATAAACAGTTAAAGTACCTCAAAGCACACATTTGATATTTGACATCATAGTGCCCAAACAGATTATTCTTGAATATAAACATAAAACAAACTATTTTAAAATACAGCCTCAGAACAAAAAAAAAAAAAACATGCAGAACTTGCCTGGCTATTTTGATGGTGACGAAATATGGTGACTGATCCAGAAGACGAACCAGCAACAATCCTTTCCTGGTCCAAGAACTAATTTGGGATACCAGAGTGTTAGCACAACAAACAAATGCCTACTGTGAATTTGCTCTTGATGATTAGATTAGAGCCCCTCCTATGAATTATACAAGCGACCTCCAGGTCAGCCCACCTTTAACTGTTAAACAATCTAGTGCCTTTTAGTGGTTTGTGTCATACGTGAAAATGTCAAACCCATTTACCAATTCCTAGGTACACCCTACTCATATAACATGAAAAAGAATCCGAAAACTTCATGCATTCCGTTTACATAACATATCTCATGACTGGGCATCCTGATCAGTGTCATGGTGTGTTGGGGAGGACGACATCCTATCCCGAGCATAATATTCCGTCGTAGGATAAATTCGTGCACACACAATTAAACTCTACAGATTATTTAGAGACCGCAATTAACTTAACAGCATGTCTAGACTGCGAGATAAAACCGGAGTAAAAAGAGACACACACATAAGTTATGTTAGATGTACAACCTGGGCCTCTATTTCGTCCTTACAATCCATCAGTACTGGCAAACGCGGGTGACTTACCTCAAGGCCGAGGACGTCGCCGTTGTGTTGGTACTCACAGAGAAGCTGAGGGTCCCCTTCGAATTCATCATCCATTTTCGAGAAGCCATGCTCTCCAATTGACCAGAGGGAAACTTTGTTGTCCTAAAAGTGTCATAATGCACAACACAGTACAAGAAAAGTCTGACGAAAGGGCACACAACTGTTAGACATATACAGACGAAGAACCGGGCAAACTGGCAGTTATAATGCACTCTGAGTTATGACTTAGCTAGACAGCTAGCCCAATACCTCGTTGTCCCAAGATCCCGTAGCAAATATATCTGGTTGCTGTAGGGAGGAAGATGAGACGGGCCTCCATCGTATCTTGCTTATTTTCTGTGAGATAAATTTTGCGTTGATGCACTCCATTAAAGCGTATATTTCTTCAGATTAAAAGTTAGCTAATAACAGCCAGCCAACAGACAGTCACACTTTTCTATTTCCCTGAACTCCCAGAGCCCCGCCTCTTCCGCCGAACGGCCGTGATTCATTGGTGCTCCACAGATGGCGGCCGTACGTGGACAAACAGAACCGCTCATTCTGGCACGAAATATAAAAACAGTTTTACAGGGCTCGACATTTTGCAAAACAATATTGTGGACGATGACGTCGAAATAAAGCGTGCTTTGCTATAATTTAACGTGATTCTTCGTTGATTTTATTGATAAACTGATCATTGTTCTCACGGTGTCAAAATGTATATAATCTATGGCATAATGAAGTACTTTTGCATGATGCAGTATGCAGATATGAGTCTTAATAAATGATACATTACGTGGTATACTGCATTAATCAAAACACTACTGCATCCTTACTAAATAACTGGACCAAAGCCCGAGTTGCTGAAAAAATATTTTGAGTCAGATGGATTGTGTGTGGTCTGCAGTGCTCTAATTTAAAATATATATATATTTATAATCTGATCACGTGACCACGCCGAACAACTCAAGCTCTCCGTCTAGCGGCAGGCATCGTGAGAGCTGATACTTTGCAAATCTTTAACGGTAATCGCACGCAGATATATGCGCATGCAAATAATTCGCCGGCACGCTATATGAAACTAAGCCGTGTGCTTCGCTATACCTCGCGTTCTATGTATTATGCCGCCGCGACGGCAAATTGCAGCGTAATCGGCTGTAGGACAGCGCGGGAAAAAAAAGCGGCGCGGCGGAACGGCGATGCCGAGTGACGTGTCCGCCCCTGATGTGCTGGAAGTCGTCAGCGTCGTGGGCAAGGCGGTGTGCGCAGGCGCGGCACTGACAGCCGCTCTCTACTTGATCCGCAGAGTGTGTTTAATGATGGCCTGGAAATCGGGAGGAGCCAGCCACGCCGAGCTCGTCAACAACCTCCGCAGTAAGTTTTTCTGTTTTAAAACCCCCCTGCCAAATCTTTTCTCCAACGCAGTTGATTTTTTCTTTTGCCCCCACACCCCCTCCCCGAATGCAACGCATGTCCTGCTGTAACATTTCTCTCTTTTTTGAGGTCTAGGGCATTGCAAAGGCAGCCGATGTCAGATACCCGAATGCGAGCCCCGGTTAGTTCGCTGCAGAGCCGAGTGCGCTTCCAAGTTAGTGCCGAGCTCCCCGGGGGGGTCCGATCGGGTCTCTGCTCGGGGTGCAGCGTCTGCCCCCGTGCTGCATTCTAGCGTTAATGACGTAGCGTGGAAATGCGCCGCAGGCGCGCGGAGAGGGGGCCGAGCCCCCCGGCCGCGTCCCGCTCCTACTCCGCGTGTCATGCTTCCGTCTTTCTAAGCGGCGTCATTTCTGCTGCCGTCGAGGCGTCGCGTAGCTGCGGGCGCGATCCGCTCGGTAACGGGCCGGAGTGTCGTACCTGCCCCCCCCGCCGCCCCCCCGTGACGGTTTGAGCAATCTGGTGCTTGACTTGATCCAGCGGACCGGCACCGTCTGGCTGTCTGGCCGCCCGCTGGCGAGCTTGACCTGTAGCGCTTTTTAGGCCCCCCCCCGGCGTAGCTGAGCAAACGGCCCCCAAACTGCTGTAAGTGCGCGACCGTCGCCGCCTACCCCGGTGAATCCCCGACGCGCATGCGCACTGACGCCCGGCGCCCCGGAGGCCGAGGGGGCGGCTAGGCAGCCCAGAGCCCCGGCGCCCCACTGGCACTGGCTTACCGGAGGCATTCGGGCACAAGACGAAAACAACTGGTGGGGGGGATTCAGGGCTGGGTCAATCAGATTACTGCGCGGTCCGGGTGCGTTTAACCCGCCGCAGAGACGCGTCACAGTATGTGTGTGTATATAACATATATAGTCACACAATATTATAAAACTGGGGGCTCAGTGAAATCATTGCACTGGATTCGTTATGCTTTTTCTCGGTGTGACTTTGCAGGACACGTTGTCATGGCCGTGTTCTTTCAGAATTAAAACGATCACCCTTGTCTTCACCCTTTAAATTTTCGTCTCTGGAAATAAAACCCGCATCGTTTCTCGAAAGATTTTTTTTTTTGGCGGCCCCCCCCCCCCCTCTCCCCACAAGGTGCTTTGTTTGTGTAAGGGTAATTGGATACTGACCCGAACCCAGTTTTGCAAGCTGACTCTGCCTTGGCTCAGTGTAAGTCTGGGCTATGAGCTGATCTTTGGGGGGCGTTTCTATGCAGTGAGAAGCCCTTTGTGTTTTTGGGCGGCCTGGGCTCCTGGAGCCGCGGCTCCCTGGCCCTGCCATGCCCCGGTTTGCCCGTGCCTGCCTGCTGCTCTGACAGGCTGCCTCAGCAGAAGGCGGTAGAGGGATATCCATAATCGCTTCGGCGAGGCCCAGCGACTCTCGCCCTGGGTGTCTCTCCAGTGCCATTTGGCCTCTCGTCCACAACAGTCTATTTTTATATCTGCAGTAAAGCAGTGTGCATATGGGTGCTGGCTACTGAGCTGCTGACCCCTGGAGAGGCCAGGGAGGGGTGTGTGTGTGTGTGTGTGTGTGTGTGTGTGTGTGTGTTTTGGAAGACAGATACAGGAGTATACTAAGCACAGAGGGCTGAGAAAGGTAGAGTCGTCGTGCATGTATGTGGGGCACACATGAAGAGCACACAGATGGCATGTGAGGCAGGCGTGTCAGTCGACGGCAGACGCCTCTCGCTGTTTTACAGCGACTCGAGGACCTATGTCAGTGATCTGCTCTGATAATTGCCGTGTAAACTGTGTCACTGCAGAGCCGCCTTTATGGCTGGAGGGGCTGCTTGTCCCCCCAAGATGGAGGCCACCTGTTAGAATATACAAAGTGCGGTTGCCTTTCTTGGCTAGTTAAAATGGGTTGTGGTATGAGGTATGAGGAGTGGTATGTTATTTTATTTTTTATTATGGTTGTTAATTGTGTTAAATTTAACAAGCGGATCTCTGTATCATGGTTGAATCGTCGAGGAAGCTAGTGACAGCTTGCCTTAGTATTGGTGAATCATTACTTTTTGAGTTAATTTTAGCGAGGCCTTGCCAGTGGAACAGACTGGGTTTTGATGCAGATCTGGACTCTGGGGTCTGTTGGGCATCTGATGAACTGCATTTTGATTAGCTGTATTTTTTTTTTCTTTTGATATTTTCTTGGGTGGGTGTTTATTTGCTTTGGAGGGGCTGTAAAACATGTCTAATACGGAGTGATGACTGCAGCTAAATTCGGCTGGAGAGGAGGTACTGTAACGTGTACATTTTTTTTCGGTATTGGATTTAAACCACTGTATGCAGGTGCAGTTGTACATTTTTAGTACTAGAGGCAGGTGGAATGGTTGAAGGGACACTTCTGACTCTTCTGCTCTCGTTGGTAAAGTGTGTGTGAATGCAGCTTAGCGCTTGTGATGATGTCCCTGTCCTGAGTGTGAGCGGGGTCCATTCCGCCTGACCAGGAGGGAGGCTCAGCCGTCTGCCGTGTTTCACAGAGCCCCGAGCCCACGACAAACAAATTCAGTCTTTTTATTTTTCAATAGAAACATCGCATCCCAATATCTAATTGGCTAAATGTTAATGCTATTTTTTATTAGTACATGCAAATATGTAAGTGGCAGAATGCAGTCTTTTTTCCAGAAATTGCACTTTTAATATTCAAATAAGAGCTATGGTTTGAAATGTCATTCAGATTTTAAATAATCTCAATTAAAGTCATCTTGGAAATATAATGTATATGTGGTCAACAATAAATTTAAGCAAAAAAAGTAAATTTAATAGCCTCCCCTGCTGTGTCATAAAAAGCAGATTTCTAATTCACTAGTAAGTAGTGTGATGTTTCCATTAAAGTCTGCAGTTTGTGTTGCCTGTTCAGTGTAATGCAATAATGCAACAGTGCTGTTCAGTATAGCTTGACTCGCCACCTTTGCTGCATTGCTTTTAATCATTATAACTCTTAACTGTTTGTCTGAACCAAGCATTCTCATGATAAATGGCGATGGCTTCTGCAGTCCGTTAACTAAGGCCGTAGCAGCTCCACATATCTCAGACACAACATCATAGCAAATTCCAAGCGTTGTTTAAATGAAAATGTATTTTTTTATTTAAATTTTAAATAGTTTTTTCAGAACATTTTGCCAAGGACACGTTTGTGTATGGACGATGATCGCTCGGGCACGGTCAGGCACGCTTAATGACACCTTTCCTCTCTCCGCAGAAAATGGCATCATCAAGTCGGACAACGTTTACGAGGTCATGCTTGCCACGGACCGGGCACACTTCTCCAGATGCAACCCGTACATGGACTCCCCCCAGTCAATAGGTAAGCCGCGGGGGCCGCGGTGAGGCCGCCGACCCGCTAGACTGTGCCGACACGTGCGTCCCGGTAATCGCTCGCTCTCTTCTTTTCCTCACCAGGTTATCAAGCCACAATCAGTGCGCCGCACATGGTAATCTTAATGCATCTTCCCGACACACGTTAGTGCGCTCGCTGCTTTTAGGTCAGTGGTGTTAGCTGGTTACAGACTCTGCGTGCTGAGTACGAGATGCATTAAAGCAAAAGAGGCTTCCCCATTTAATTCTTATGAATGGCCCTTAATGACAATTTAAAAGCAGACAATAATGAAGCAGGAAAAATAAATGAAAAAATGAACCATACATAAGAGAAACTTTCTCCAAACTGGTTCTGAATTCATTTTTGTTGTTTTAATCACCTGATGAGAATTGTGCGCTAATCGGCAGGTGTATAATATTTCCAGTGCTGCAGTTCTTAATGCACGTGTGTGTGGATCGCCCGCGGGAGGCCCTCGCCTAAAGCGTCATGCCGCCTGTTGCCTCTTCCAGCACGCTTATGCCCTGGAGCTTCTCCACGACCAGCTGCACGAGGGGGCGAAAGCTCTTGACGTCGGATCGGGAAGTGGGATCCTCTCCGTCTGCTTCGCCCGGATGGTAAGCCGCCCTGCGTCGGGTCGCTTCCGAGGTCTGACGTGACGTGGCGGGGCCTAGCCGCGGCTGGGATGGGCGGCGGGACGTTTTACGCAGCCCTCTGCCGGGTGCCGTTTCTGCAGGTGGGGCCCAAAGGGAAGGTGATAGGAATCGATCACATCAAGGAGCTGGTGGAGGATTCGATAAGCAATGTGAAGAAGGATGACGCCAGCCTGATCACGTCGGGCAGGGTGAGGCTGATCGGTGAGTGCTGGGGGCCGGGGCGTTGCAGAGACGCTGCTGAATTATTGAGGTGCTGCGGATGGCTGCCCCCCCCCTAAGCTCCCGTCTGGGGGTGACGACATCCCCAGCCCGGCTGGGCCGCCATCTGCTGGCTCTGCGGACGCTGGTGCCGCGCGCGAGGCTTACTCAGCGTCCGGGTTTGTGTGCGTGTCTTACAGTGGGCGATGGACGACTGGGCTATCCGGAGGAGGCGCCTTACGACGCCATCCATGTGGGGGCAGCTGCGCCCAGCGTCCCGCAAGCGGTGAGTCCCCGCCGTCCCGGGACGGCTCCCGTATGAGGTCCCGCCCCATTAGCACCATTCCCTGCATTCGCTGTATTAATACCTCGGTTAGTTCCGCAAGATGAGCTTCGATTTGGTCCGCGGCCGGCGGGGTGGGTCAGCAGAGGTACACGGTAACGCACTTCCCTCGACAGCCGGCCCGGTTCTGACCCGACGTCTCCCCGGGCCCCTAGCTCCTGGACCAGCTGAAGCCCGGCGGGAGGCTGATTCTGCCGGTTGGGCCGGCCGGCGGGAACCAGATGCTGGAGCAGTATGACAAGATGGAAGACGGCAGCACCAAAATGAAGCCCCTGATGGGGGTGATTTACGTGCCTTTAACAGACAAAGAGAAGCAGTGGTCCAGGTGGAAGTGACTTCCTCTCCCTCTATCCCTCCTTCACAGGGTGGCAAAGGTGAAACGGTGTGGCCTGAGCAGACTGCAGATAGTGAGGCACTGCATCCATTGCTCGCCCCTCGTCATCGACGCCCACGAACCCCACCGCATTCCATAGCAGCCGGCCGCATGCTGAGCTTTAACCCCCCCTTGCCCCCACCCCCCCAGAGTGAATTTCGAATAAATTCAAAAACACTTTATTAACAAAGTGTGTTGGGGAATTTCGTTTGCCTGTCCATGAACTTTATTTATGTTCTGGCCAAAGTGTCTCTCGGATCACTGGGATTAATTGGATCTGAGTCCGACTTATCGGGACGTCACTGTGGGGCCAGAACATACTTAAAATATTTGCTCCCTAGAAAATAGAAGTAATAAGTGATGCTCTCTGCCTCGGCAAATTAACTCTGGGACAGTCGGGTGGCAGGTGACCCTAAGGCCAAGCGAGCGTTTCCACGGGCTGGACTGAGAAGGCGTATTTAGGATGAGCCATTTGCATGTCTTACACCGAGTCTGCCTCTCGTCATTCTCTGCCTCCCCCTTTTCCACCCCCCCCCAGGAGGGTCCCGTCCTGGTCCCACTGGTTTTGAGCTTTAACTGGCACCAGGGCTGGACGCTTTAACACTGGATTGCTTGAGATTCACCTATCTTTCCCTGCTTAAGAGTACCTTGGCTACTTGGTGGTCGATTTTTTAATTTTAATTTGCTCTAGTGCAGTGTTTGTCAGTCTGGTCCATCTGGGGGGGGTCCCCAAGGGTCGGGTTGAGAAACTCTGCCTTAGTCGGTGATTTTGGTGGGGTGGGCTTCCAAGGCAAGGTGTCCGAGTGGGGTTACTGTCAGCACTGTGCCTTTGCTCCCTCTAAGCTGTGTGTGTGTGTGCCCCGTGTCTCCCAGGGATGAGCTCTGAAGCAGCAGCCTCTCGCTATCCTGCGTTTCCCTGTGAACCCGGAGGGGACGCCCCCAGCTTCTCCGCAGCCATCGGATTTCAGTGACAACATCAGTACCAGCGCTTTCCAGTTTGTCCTCCGAGGGGAGCTTTGTGTCTCTTCGTGTACGATGCCATGGATTAACCCTGCGTTCAGGGAAATAGGATGGTAATTATTTAACTTAGAAAGTTTGGAGGTTGTTCTTTTTTTTTTTTTTTTCTCTCATGCCTGCACGGATTTTTTTTTTTTTTTTTTTTTGCGTGACATTTTTATTTATTTTTTTTTCTCCCCCCCAATTTAAATTGGATGCAGGGTACAGATTTTCTGGTTAGATCAATAAATAATTCCAAGCACTGGATCGCTTTAATTTTTTCTTCTTTTTTTCCTCTCCACGCTGTGCAAAGGTGGCGCCGGCCCCTTTTTTGGTCTTGAGGCTTGATGGCCGTCTCACCGCATTACATCTTTGTATGTGAACGTCGGTATTGCTATGTGCAGAAATTGAAACATGTTCCGGCTTTTTTTTTTCTTTTGTAGCTAACAGTATTTATGTGGAGCAGCTCACAGACGATACAGCCAATAGGTCCATGTTGTAGCTTATTGTTTTACAGATACAGCCCCCCCCCCCCACCATAGCCTACTGTACAGCTGGATGTTCAGGCACAATGCAACCCCCCTGCTTCCTGCCCTCGGCGTGAGGAGCGGGGGGCATCACAAACACGGCCGCGCTCTCTCTTCCTGGGCACTGTGGTCCGTTGCCTCTGGTTTCCATGACGACATTACGCACAGGCTTTTCTCTCTGTCGGCTGACACTACGCAAGGTTTTGCTTTGCCAAAATAAACAACTGCAAAGTGAGCGTCCGTGTTCCCGTGTCTTTCTGCGGCCACATTGTCTCAGATGTGTTTATTTGCGTCCGCCGTTCGTGAAATGGAAAAATAAAGGAGACTTAATGCAATTTTTTTTTCCTTCGGCACAGTGTGGAGTTTGTCTCATGTATGCTACACTGTAACTGGTCATGTAGGACTAAAGGTGATCTGTCGTGTTGATATGTAGCTACTCACAAAAGATTTACAATAACTTTAATAGGTTATGGACTTCACATACATCACTTACAGGGTATACTTTGTATATGATTGTACCACCTACGGTAATAACTGGTAGACTGGCATCTGATTCTTCAAAAAGTAACATACATTCTGCTCTGCTTAGAATTCTGGGATACGGATTAGGTCATGGCCACTCCTGGGCTTTCCGACAGTTTAAAAGTACAACAGGAAGTCGGTAGTACAGAATGACTTGTCAAATTCATAAACTTTCTTGAAATGAATTCCTAGTCTTCCAGTTAATTTCGAAACCCTGAGGCAGGGAGTTTCATAGCAGCACTGCGGATTTACCAGCATGTTCTGTACAAGACTGCTGAAACCACTTTAGAGGCAGGAGAATAGATCATACCATAAAAACGGGATAGGTTTGTAATACGGGGTAAACACTCGGTAACAGCCACGTTCATGTATGTTTCTGATATTCATCATTACAAATGGGACACAAAAAGGCACACAGCTTGTTTCTGGACTGGCCGTTTTCTCTCTCAAGGCTGACTGAGTTTTAAAATAATAAAACATCTGTAAGAACAACACACGAAAATAAAAGTGCCATTTAAGTAACCGCGCTAATAATTGGCAAAGGGAAAGCAAACGATGCATTTCGGTGACTGTCAATGTAACCAAGACCCACCCCCTGCTACTGTCAAATTAGTCCAGTCCGCAGAAGCGACCAATCAGCATAGAGAGAAGTAGGGCCTTTCCTGGTTACCGCACTGCCTGCTAGTGCCTCTTCACAGTGGATACTAATCGATTGCTGATTAATGGATGAGGTGAAGGTGACGTGTTGTCTCAGCACACCCTGACAGTTTATGGTTGGCCACAGCTCCGCCCCGTCCACGCCGCTACAGGTACATGCCATTAATGAGGTAGTCCGACTCTTCAGACATGATTGGCAGGGCCTTCTTTAGCTTGCGCCGCACTAAGCGAAGACGGCAGCCCACCATGATAAGCAGCAGGGCAGTGATGATCAGGCCCAGAGCCAGTGGGAGCACTGCACCTGCAGGGGGCGTCAAAGAGCAACAGACGATTGCATGATTAAGGGGACGCTTTGTTTTACATTGGGATATTCATGTGCTGCGGCCTACCAGCTAAACTGACATATACAAATTCTCCTTTTT
>JAODKM010000038.1:3748008-3766534 GCA_026780845.1 Petrocephalus sullivani
TCAGTTTTGTCCCTGTTGATGACCTCAGAGAGTCAGGACCTCAGTTTTGTCCCTGTTGATGACCTCAGAGAGTCAGGACCTCAGTTGTGTCCCTGTCACTGTACTGGGATGCACACAGACCACAGGATGGGCTAACCTGCTGGCCACACCAACACCACTTCCAGTAGCAGTGCAGCTTTCCTGCTTGGTCTCCCATCCAAGTACTGGCCAGCCCCAAACCTGCTTAGCTTCTGATACATCACCGACTCTTAAATGCAAGTGGCATGGCTGCTGGCATCCTTGTTTTAGACCAGTGGTCACCAACTCCGGTCCTGGAGGGCTACTACCCAGGAGGTTTTCTGTCCTACCTGCCTTCTGATGAGCCACAGCTGTTCCTGGGACTTACCTGAGAACAGCTGTGGCTCATTAGAAGCCAGGTAGGACAGAAAACCTCCTGCGTAGTAGCCCTCCGGGACAGGAGTTGGTGACCACTGTTTTAGACACTAGACCAGGGGTGTCAAACTCCAGTCCTGGAGGGCTAGAGCCCTGCACATTTTTGGGTTTACCCTCATTTAACACACCTGATTCTGAACTCCTTGCAGTTCTTTGTGCTAATTACCACAGTTCTTCATCATTTGTGGTAAAACAGGGAAAGAACCAAACTATGGAGGGCACTGGGCCCCCCTGCACTAAACACTAACAAACATCATCAGGACCCGAACGAAGCAGCCTGTCGGCATCTCCAAGCGGCCGTCTCCTACCTTCATGCTGATGGATGGCTCTCCCTGGATGAGGACCCACTCGTAGCGGGTGATACCACGATCGTCCACGCTGTTGCGTCCATCCAGCACGGCCCAGTCGGTGGGGAGCTGGATCACCACGTCCTGGCCGGCGTCGCTGCGCGGCGGCTCGTCCGGCTCTGCAGACACAAGCCGGCCCGGTTACGTGAACCCAGCCTCCGGTCAGTGCATCAGGAGGACAGCAGGACCAGCGGCACGTTTAGGCTGCGGCCCGGCAGGCAAACATACAGCCCCGGGGCATGTCACACTGTGGACCCGCCTGTCGCATGTACCTGTGCTGGTACCCGGCCCTTGCAGGATCCTCGCCTATCTTTAGTCAGTGTGTGTGTGTGTGTGTGTGTATGTATGTGTGTGTGTGTGTCTATATATATATATATATATATATAAAATATTACACACACTATCCGACCTCCCCGTCTTTCTTCACCGATTTCTTTATATGTTCGGTCATCCTAAACATTACAGTTAATGCTGCTTCGCCCCATGCCATGCCTGGGTCTCCCCTGCGCCAATATGAAGTGGTTATGGTTGTTTTTATTAGTCATTCATTAATTAGGATCGATTATGAAATAGCTTTTATTAATTATTAATAACTATTACTCGTTAATGCTCGGGTCTGCCCTGCACACCCGCTGATCGGTCACGGTCGCTCCCAGAAATGCGCCCGAACCGGCCCGGTACCGCAGATCGGCCGCCCGACACCGTCCGCATCGCATTTTAATGGCGTTTATTCAGCGTGAGGCACCTTGCGAGCCGTCGGCCGGCGGCGGGCCCGGGAGCCCCTGCCGGGACAGAGCCGCGCTCAGGGCGGCGGGCCCGGTACCGGACGGGCTCCGGACGCGGCTGTAGGTGCTGTAGCCCTGCTGCAGGGAGAAGGTGCACACGTTCCTCCTCCTGTACGTGCAGTTAAAAAGGAAGCAGCTGGGGCTGCCGTCCGACTGCTCGGCGTCCTCCTGCACCACCGCCACGGTGCAGCGCGGCTCGGCGCAGCAGGCGTGCAGGCAAGCCCTCCAGCCGCGCACCGGCGCCGGCGCCGTCAGGAAGGCGGCCCCCAGCTCGATGGAGTCCCTGGCCCGGATGATGTGGCCCTCGATGGCGTTGAAGCCGCTCAGGCAGGCATCCCCCGCGCCCTCCCCCGCCTTCGGCGCCTGCTCCTGCTGCAGCTGCTTCCGGAACTCCTCCAGCAGCTCCTCCACTCCCGAGATCTTCGACTTGAGGTCGGAGAACGGCGGTGCCTTGGCCGAAGCGCAGCTCAGCACGCACAGCAGCGGGAGGGCGATGCGCGGCAGCCGGCGGCGCCAGGCGGAGGACGGCGGCGGCATCATCATCATCATCATCACCATCAACCCCGCGTTCGGCTACTGTGCGGTGCGAAGCGACCCCCGTCTCATATGTCAGCAGTAAAAATAAGCATTTTTAAAGAGGCATGGATCGGATCGTGTGTGTTTTGCCCAGCGCAGGTCTCCGTCCTCCGCAGTGATGAAAGCAGACCTTATTATAATATGGTGGTACTTTACTGGGAGCTCAGCGCGATCCAGCGACACACTGACGTCACCGGGACGTCGGGGATGCCGAGCGGCGCCGAGTCGCGCCGAGCGCAGCCGAACGCGCCCACCTGCTACTCTGTTTGTCGATGACAAATGCCGCAGCCTGCGAACCCTTCAAAGGAGGCGAATCTTACGTCGATTTAAAATCCTTTAAGTCGTGACTGGTAAAGAGATCACCATCCACTCATATGTTAAATTGCGATAAATGCGGTGCATTAGGAGGAGTTGTGTTGCCTGGGAGCAGATATTTTACTTTTAAGCTTATTGATGGATGATGGGCCTGTATCTCGAAGCAGGATTTCTTGCTTAGACGGGCAACTTGTGGGATTTAGGGTTGCCCAATTTAAAGGGACTTGAAAAGGGTAGGTATACATCCTTACAGTACATGTGACCCCGGTATAATACAAGACCGGATTGAAACCACAGTCATTAATAATAGTGAAAAAATAGAACCCCCTAATCATCTAGTTTTGATCGAGGGAAAAAGGGCAGGGAGCTTCTTAGTAATTTCAGAAATACACAATCAAAAACAGGAAAATCATTACCTTCATCTTGCAATTTATCTCACCCGACTCCAAAAAGCTTGTGGCTTCAATGTGAGAAAAGACACCATACGTTCAATGAGACACTTTATTTTACATTTCAAATTCGAAGACAGGAAGAATGTTTTCTGTACATTAGATTACCATGGCTGGGAATATAACTTTAGGAAAATAAACACACATTTTAAATATTTTTTGAAAAATGAAGTTCTAACCAGCACAGCATGATGTTATAGTAAGTAAAGGCTACATTTAAATTTCATGTTGCCAGGCATTTTCACTTGCTTAGGGAGAAATGAGTGCCTATTTAAAACATCTGTATGTAATTAAAATTTATAATATAGTTGCTTTGGGATATACAATTTATATACAGTTATAATATGCAAATACCAGCTCGAATTGCATTTACAATAAAAATATTTGTTCCCCTATATATTTCTCAGAAACGGCATCATTCTCTGATTTAGGTGCATTGTATAGCATTTTTGTTTACATTGTACAATATTTTAAAACTGATATAAAAGATGCCTATCCAAAACTCAGTTTTGTTTCATGACTTGTTCTTTTCTGTCAAAAAGAATGTCACCGATTCACACCTGAATGTATTTTTCTACGCCCTCAGGGGTGTCAAACATTTCAGGTGGGGCCACATTTTATTCAATTCAATCTCAGATCAAGAAAATTATGTAGTGGACTAACATATAATACATCTGCTGTGCGTTTCTCCTCGTTTATACAAGTAGGATAGCGATGTACATTCATGATGCACAATTAGATCATAAATAGCCTACCAATAACGAATAGACTGCAACACCTTGTGAAAAATGTTAGTTTTCCAAAGCATCAATGGATTCCCCCATACAGGCTACCTTAAACACAGAACATTACTGCTGCGTATCAAAACGTGATTACTGGTATAATAAAAGACTAACAACACCTCGTAACAAATGGTGCCAAGTAAACAGCTTCACATGTCTGCGATGTCATTTAGGTAGCCCTACAGCTGCCATTCAATGCAGTCACATGGTACGGCTACTCATCGAGCAGGACTAATACAGGAAAGACAGAATCTGAATGCAGAAGGCCGTCTGCGACCTCATTCCGGCTAAAGCCTCGCTCCTTTAGAAGCGCGTGTTTTCTGCGGCTTTGAGCATGCATGCCTTCACCATCAGAATACGGCTTTGACAGTTTTGCTATTTCAATAGCGATCAGATAGCCCTCATTCACAGCTGAATCACTGATCTGCTGACTATGACAAAAATGTGCTGAGGTTTCTTCCGTTCCACCAAAAATTAATTAATTTTTCTGCATGGTGAGTCTAATAAAGGGGCTGAAAATGAGATCTAATTCCCCTTCCCAACCCACAAATAACAAAATGCTGTATTTTGGGGGTGGGTGGGTTATCCGACGGGTCCGTATTCCAAAATTACGTTGCCGTATTAGATGCACTATCCTACTGGATCCATGTTGTGGGACTCACAAGTTCGACAGCTGTAATGCAGGCTTCACAAACCCGCTATGTAAACAAAAGTAAAATCCAGGCATATACTGGACTACCTGGTTAAGGCCTGGAGATTATCGTTATAAAAATGTCGTCATGAAATATTAATGGTGAATGAATCAGTCACTCTGACAAATCCATAGTTTCAAGTCTGGAAGGTTCCATTTGAATATCACAATTAACATAATTAAGAAACAACATATTACCAACAAATATTTAGCAGGTCTACCATCAGGCAGTGTAGTTTGAAGTTCACACATGGAGCTGTGGTTCTTAGATTTATGGTTTAGAAAAAAAATGATTAAAATCTCAGGTTTAAGTAAATGCATCATTAAAAAAAATGCACACAACCATCTCATTTCTTAACAGCAATCAATAACAAAACTAGATTCACCAGTATTTACATAAGTTATTCAGTTTTAGCAGTTATTAAATTCTTTATCAGGTGCTGGCCATATTGACCCTTAAATGTTAACATCTATAGTACAATATCAAATGGCACTAACTGGTATATAATGTAATTATTTACTAGAACAGTTAAACCACTATTGTTGATCAGCAAATATTGATCCCACATAACGTGACTCCAAAATTTGCTTTACATCAGGAAAAGTGTAAGGCAAAACATTAGTACTCTAATATTTTTGTACTCGATACTAAGTCAAACCTGGAATTATCTTTTCGTTTAACAACAAAGCGGCATGACTGGAAAGAGTTTTGGTCAAATAAATATGGAGCGTAAAGTGCGGGTTTGTGTCGCGAATACTGGATCAGGGTTTGCCGAAGCGCTGGACACGGGCTCAGTCATCCGGGCCTTGCATTTTCTCCCTGTGATCCATAATAGCCTTCCAAAGTTTGCACAGAATTCCCCCCCTATAAAAAAAGGACGTCATCACTGTCAGAAAAAAGCCCCCACAGTTACACTTCAAACACAAACACACGCTACTGAAAAAGAAATTGGACTTTGTTCTCTCTCCTAACTGTTCAGACTGTGCCCCATGGTCGGTCGACCTTGGAGGGGGAGGGCGCGGGGGTTACCTTAATCTCAGACCCTTCAGGTCGTCTCTTGTTACATAGAGAAGAATGTCAGTCAGTGTATACTCCTCTGCTAAGATCTGGGGGTAGGACAGAAGGAAGAGAGGTTACAGCTCCTCAAGCTACAAAACAGGATGCCTTTCACGGCATGTGCTCGCAGGCGAGTGATGTGATCATACGGCAGGGTATGGTAGATATGGAGGAGGGAGAAATGCCATCACAGCGCTCGTGGCCAAACATGCGGACAGGAAGTGACACGGTTTGCCTACCTTCTCGACTGCATCCTCGTCAGCGCCGTGGAGTGCCAACCATTGGGCCAGTTCTGCGTCCCCGGGCTCCTGGCCTGGGGGGGGCCGCTCCCTGAGCGGGTTACCTGTGGCACAGGATAGGCTCAGCACTGGCCTTCTCTCCCGTAATGTGTAGAAAATCAGAAACATTTATAGCATTTGGCAGAAACATGTGCGATGTTTTGGGAAACAGCACATAGCCTGTAAGGTTGTGAGCCATTTATAAGTGAAATCTCATTCATATCCTTAGTTATATTATATAATATATAATAGAAGACATTCTCCTGGGTGCTACAAAGCCCTCTTTATATAATGTTCTGAGATTCTGAGGGCATCACATACAGAATCTGCATGATATGTACTGTAGATACCCTAACACACTGCCCTTTCTACTTTCCACAGTTATGGGAATTCAGTATTCTCTCGTGGAATCACGGCCTGAGGATTCAGTCTGTAGCATAAACTCCAACCTGGGGGCTCAGATTTGCTCTTCAGTAGTTTGATCTCCTGCTCGCGTTCCTCCAGAACCTGCTGCAGGATGTGCTGGTATTCCCTCTCTCTCTCTAACAGCTCCTCCAGCAACCTGCAGAGCGGCATGGAAGGGGCTGCGTCACCAAATGGGCAGGTATTTATAATCAGCCGTCACCTCTGCGAGTGCCCGGTCGGTGGTGAACTAGATTAGGAAACTAATTCACGACTGAAAGGCCTCAGCTTAGATTGTGGTGGTGTCCTGGAATTGAACGATGAAGCTGAAATTACGTTTTATCACAATCAGCAGTTGTAACAGGTATTTACATCGAGTCATGGCTGCCAAAGTAATTCACATAATTTGACATATAACCATATTTGGGTTTTTGGTACTCAGCCTGCTTCTGTTACTCCCTTAATTTTTCCCGTACTCTGGATATTCCTATTAGAAGTCGAGGGTTAGACAGAAAATTAACCTCAAAATCTTTATTATATGCTAAATAATGGTCTCTCCTAGTAGAACTCACAAACTAGTGACGCATCACTAGGTGCAACATGTATACATATAAACAGGAAATTGAAAGCAAGGGAAGTAGATGTGGTCACAGATAAGTGGTGTTCTGCATCTGACAGCCTTCAGAAGAACATCGAACTCCTCAACATCAGTGAAGGTCAAAAGTGGAAAAAGTGGCAGCCGTGTCCAACTGGTGACATTTACGATGACATAATCCCGCGAACCATGCCAACAAAGCAGGCAGGAAAAAAGGGCCCGGCGACTTTCAGCTAGTCAGCAAGGCCTTCGATATTTTGACAAGCAAATGCCATCGAGTGAGTCATCAGATCGGACCACCCGCTGGCCAGGAGCCGGTGATGGTTTCACTTGAAAGGTTTGTCTGGCCTCGGTGTAGCAAGCCATAAATGACTCCCACACATGCTGGGGGGGGGGGGTCATGGAACACCCTCAATACCCATGTCAAGTGACAGAGACATGGTTATCATCATTAATGAAAACTAAAACTTTAAGAATACACTTCCGTAAACAAAGCTTCACCAAAATAAAATGAACTAAATTCTCAATGCTGCTTCCAAAACTATCTGAAATAAAATAAAAACAAATGTCACTTTCCGATACATTTTTTAAACACTGCTTGGCTACAGTGATGATTGGTTTCTCTTTAATTACCACTAATAATACCTGGAGCATGTTTTGCCTATTTTGAGGACATTGGTACATAATGTGCACTGTGTATTCAAGTCGAATTCTCTAAAGATCAGATGCATAAAATAGCCACACAACTTTCAATCTGACTGTAGAAATAAAAGTGCTTCACACCTGTTGGTCTCCAGCTTCATCCTGCTGAGCTCCATGCTGATGGAGCGCTGGGCGGTGTGCGACTCGATGGAGCTGAGCGTGCTCACACCGGACGTGGCGGCCATGTCATCCTGCGGCAGGTGGGGCGGGGCCCCGCTGGGGTGGGCCGCACTGGACTCGGGCTCTGTGTCGTCCTGGTCGTTGTCCTGGTCGGCCGTATCGCTCTCAGAAGCCAGGCTGAAGTGTGGCCTCAGCTCTGCACGCAGAGAGATGGCACCGGTGCTGGTTAGCAGAATGGCCCTAACCTAGTCCTTTTTTCCCAGTGTAAATTAGCGGGCCAGATTTAATGATGAGTTAAAAACACGTTGCGGGCAGTATAAAACGGCATTCATCCGTTTTGTAAAATAAAATGCGGTCATTTTGATCCAATACAGGATGTGATTTGTTCCATATTTCTGGACAAAGCGACTGACGCCCCGCCCCCCCGCCTCGGCTTGGCGTATTTCATTGTCAGGGATCCCACTTGCAACTCTAGTGGCGACTCTATTTCTAACTGCTTAATAATCCTATGAAATCTCTAATTTTCCACATTGGAGAACAATGCAATCATCTCTATTTTAGTAGCTATGTCCTTAGCTCTGATGCTGCCAACTTTGAATACTGCTATTGCCAATATCGGCCAAGACTGACACATTAGATCCATGCCCATATCTTGATTCTTAGAGTTTATATTGGGCTACCAGGGTGTCCAGATTGACAAGGGAGTGTAAATTTTCATTCACTTTCATTGTGAAGGCTTGTCGCACTCGCCAATCAGTCATCTATGGGAATAATTTCAGCCCTTGTTATTTTTACATGCATGACTTAGACTTGACAATGTAACACTGTCATTTTAATCTTCGGGGCTCTCCAACTGTGCTTTCCATCAGCGCTCTTTTCCAAAGCAAACGGCTATGTTTAGCTGCCGTTAGCACTCGTGTAGCGCGGCCGGGGACAATCACCTGGCACCAGGATGGTGATGGCCGTCTGCACGGCCTTCCGGATGATGTTGTCCAGGGCAAACATCCAATGAGGCTTGATGTTATGGTTTCGCAGCACTTTGTTTACCTGGTGACACGACGGCCGCAGAGAGACATGCCCACACACAGTCAGCTACTCACGGAGTGCCCATGCACACTAAGCGTCAACAAGTGCTGCTTGCAGAACAGTCAAGCAGCAACATATTTTGTCCCACATTGACAAGTTCAGTGATTGCAAAATACTACAGCTTAATTAATTGCAAATCTGTCAAGAGGTTAGGGACATGTACCCATGTCCTGGAGCAGCAGAGGTGTCAATTTCAGGTCCAGAAAGTAAAAATCCAGACCAATTTTGCTTTATCCAATCAGTTGAGTATAAAGAGTCACAGTTACAGAGTGCTCAACTAGTTGGTTGAAACAAAATCCTGGTCCGGATTTTTACTTTCCGGACCTGAAATTGACACCTCTCTGGAGCAGGCAGAGTAATGCCTTGAGCAAGGTGCTCCAGCCAGATGCAGGCGGACCTGGTGCTCTCCCCTCTATATTCATGTGCATGTATATCTTAAAAAGTCAGATCTCACATGCAAAAACTACCCAACTTCCTTACAGGGATGAATAAAACATCTCTGTTCTCTTTTCTGATATATGGCTCACTGCATTTCACTTTGGACAAAAATGTCTGCTAAATTAATAAATGTAATAATAACCCATCTACTAAACACATGCACTAATAATGTGATATTAAAAATAAAATTTAAGGGGAATCCACATTTTAACGAATGGCCACAAGGGGGAGCCAGGCTTCCATCCCAAAATAGGATTACATAATAAATTCAACGGAACAAACATAAGGACCCATAACCAGGCCAACAATTTGAGTGTGATGTGAATAATTATTTCTATAAAACAAAGAATAGTCATTGTCTCTTCCTGACATGCATTTAGGCTGACAGACTTCCCTTCTCTGAACGCCAACTACTGAATAAATCCATAGAAATATAACAAAATGCGCCAGTTCCGATTTGACTATTTTTACATTCCGATTAAGACATCATGGGTATAAAACATGCATGAGAAAGACCTACCGCATCCTGAAAGCCAAAGAGCACCACCTGCAGCTGGCTGATGGCCGTGCTGTCAAAGTCGAGCTCCAGTTTGAGCTGGGAGAGGGTGGAGGCGATGATTTTGCGGTCAGCCATACGGACAAAGTTGCCCAGGCTGACCACGAGGGTGGAGATGTTCTGCCAGCTGAGTTTTGTTTCTTCTGCTCCCTGGTATGAAAAGGAGAAGCCCTTAGAAAGACGGCAGGGCCTTCACTTTCCCAGCCAGCCTTAAGGCGGGCTCCCAGCTGGCACTAACCCTCTGCGTACCTGAGTGAGCGCTTCCATTAGGTTGGTTACCACTTTCTCGCGGTCCTCTGTAAGGATGCGGTGCAGCGTGGCCCTCCTCTCACTGTCCTTTCTCAGCAAGAAGAAGCCCGAATCCTTCTCTTCAGGGGATGGTGGGGCACTGTGGTCCTCAAAATTCTCAACAGGAATGCTGGAGGCAACCAAAGACAAGGAGCCACAAGGTCAAAGGCCACTGGTTTGGAAAAAAATCAACCTGCCATTGAGTCAGCTGCTAAATCGAGGCTTTGTGTACACATTTCCCAATATGCGTAGTTGACCGTACTTGTGGTCTCGTGTACCCGTTTTACATCATTTTCCATTGCCAGTGCCAAGAACAGAAGCACACGGTAAAAGTCCTTGGATGTTGTTCTTACCCCGCCCCAAAAATCAAGGATACATCAATTGCATCCTAGCCCAATGAGACCAATCCCATGATTCACTGCGTCCCAAGTCAATTACCAAGACCACAAGTATGACCATCGGGAAACACCCCATGTCCCATACCTTAGGAAGAGGGACCGGTGACCTTTGACCTCTCGCTCACTGTAACACTTGACGCTGGGCTTGAAGTTGAAGGGATTGGAGTTGAGCTCGTTATCGGGGGACACGGAGCCATAGTCACTGCTGCTGCTGGTGTCCTCGACAACGACGGGCACGGGCAGGGAGATGCTGCGGAGATACTCTGCATGCAGGAGAGGTGCGGAGTCTGGGTTAGGGTCCGTGCTCGGCCCTGAGTATCATGGGACAAGACCTAACATTCTTTACATGCATAGCATCGCTGGGGACAGTGCGGCCCAGTGTCCACTGGAGGAATGGCATGTTTCTCAATCGGCAGGCGGCTGACAGCGATTTGCCCTGAGGGAGGCAAACTCTACCCAGGGAGGTGGAACATTGATGGTGATGTTTTGTTACCAGGGAACCGACAGTCACCCATTTTCAGGAACAATGATAAAAACTTCTCATAGTGTTATCTGTTTTTTTTTTTCTTACATATCATGTATACAGACCCTTTCAATGGTGTAAATAGAGTTTAAAGAAGGCTTAATCATTTCTCACTGTTGAACTGTAATAGCAAACATAGGGGTTGTTACTTACCTGCCCCAGCGGTCAGAGCTACAAAAAAAAAAAAAAGAAAACAGCAACAAAATCAGCAAATACGATAAAAGGACAGCACATGCAAACCACACAACTTTGTAGGAAAAGGATTCAGTACAAAATGATGAGGGAGGACCCATAATAATGGTAAGGCAGCAGCTATTTTCAGACAGGCAAACGCCAAGGTCACCCCATCATGTGCAAGGCTTACGTGAAGCCATCGCTCCGCTTCCAGGACGGCCCTCCTTACGCACCTGCCAAGCTGCTTTTCCCCTTCTTCCTGCGGCTGGTCACCGTCAGGAACTCGTCGGTGAGCAAGTCCAGAGCCGTGGCTCGTTTGTCCGGGTCTGGCTCAAAGCAGCGCAGGATGAAGGCCTTGGCCTCCGAGGACATGAGATCTGGGATCTCGGGGTGAATCTTAAACATGCCCACCTAAGGCCGGAAAGCACAGCGTTGAGGGAGGGTGTCAAGGCTGCCGGGCCAAGCTGACGCACACGAGCCGCTCTCAAAGTGCCAACTGGACCCTCACCGGCAGAGTCTTACATTTCCCCAATGACAGGGCAAGTTCCGTACCTGGCACTCACACCTCCCCTTCTATTCGGCTGAAAGCGCAACCCACCGTCTCACACGCCTCGTCCCAATGAACAAAGGCTAGGTGCCTTCGGCAGTTTACATCGGTAATCCCATGAACTCGAGTTCTGTTCACTCACACATTCCTCATTTACGCATCAACAAAGCTAATGTAAAGCCGACCGATAGGATTCCACTGCTGTTTTGGTGCCACTATGAAATGGCTACCACAACAGTAATCACGGCAACGCGAAACGGCGGATATTGTGTCTTACATACGCACAACTCCCTAACTGAGGTTTACAAAGTCTTTCTTGAGGTCTTTAACTTCTGGAAACAACAACAGAGGTCTTCCTAGAATTACAGACAATTGCGTGCATGCACACGCAGGTGACAGGATCACATATACATAAAAGGCTGACCAATGTCTTTGTTTTCTGCACCAGGATCTAACGTTCTACACGGTAACTTACCCACAAAATTACAAGTGCACCCTTCAGACTTTCAAACGCATAAATACCTATTGTGATTGGGGGAGAAAGGACATGCTTCCATAGGCTTCACTGTTATTTTTGCATGAGTGAAAACATCTCTTGCGTAAAAAATTCCTGCAACAGATTACATCGGCCGCAAGGATGAGAAGAAAAGCCTTGTATTTGCTGCTACTGCTGAGTGGGATTCCTCTCTTAGATCAAAGGGGGCAGAAAAACTCAAAGGCTCCTTTCAGGCCACTGTCTTTTACCCTCCCAATCTCAAGAGGTTTTTGTGACCACGCGTTCCTCCATATGGGTGGCGTGTAGGCCCAGGAATGTCAACATTACAAACATACTGAACCGAGACATACTCTCACAAACACACACACGGACACACACTGAACACCGCCCACACTGAGCACAAACCGATACACTGAGCACAAACACGCTGAGCACTCTGGCTCAGGCACAGTGAAGCAGGTAAGACTGCACAGGGTTACAGCAGTCAGGCCGGAAACAGCCTTGCACTTGCACACACGCTCAGACACTTGCACTTGCACTCTCATTTACACTTACACTCTCATATTCGCTCACACACTTGTGCTCAAACACTCACTCACACACCCACGCTCAAACACTCACACTCGCTGACACACTTGCTTACACACTCGCTAACACTTGTGCTCAAACACCCGCTCACACACCCAAGCTCAAACACTCACACTCGCTCACACACTTGCTTACACACTCGCTCACACATCCACGCTCAAACTCGCTCACACACTTGCTTACACACTTGCTCACACTTGCGCTCAAACACTCGCTCACACACTCACACTCAGTGCTGAGCCTGGCACTCAGCTCACAAGGACAAAATATAACGGGGGAGAGAAACATCTCCTAAAACCCACCCCGTCTCATTACCGAAGTATTTTTTCATAATACTTGTTAGTAATACACTCAGGAACATGTAATTCAAGCTGTGGTTTTAATAATTACAGGTTGCAGGAACAATTTCCTGCAACCTGCAACCAGTTCCTTACGACCAAGATAAAAATAAAATACACATGTACATACATAGCTACAGTTTGTGGGTTTGGCAATTGCTTTCAAATCGTATTTTAGGGAATACAGATCAGGCTACATACTGTTACTGGGTATCCGGCTCTTAGTGTCATCGACAGCTGGGGCCTGCATCACAAAGCGAGATTTGCTGGCTAGCCAGATAATTTGTCGGATTTAAGGTGCCCCAGCTTAAATGGCCTTTATCTTCGTTCGCTTACATTTAGCCCAGACTACCTTAAACCCGCCAAGTTATCTTGCCAACCCAAAAATCTAGCTTCATCACAAAGGCCCCTGGGCTCTGGAAATGCATGCACGTCAAATTTTAAGTTTTTTAAAGAACCTCCCAATTTAAAAACCACATAATACGTACATAAAAAAGTACTTTTTTTGAGTGGGCCTCACCTTGAACATGGCCGCCTGGGGCTCGCCCAGCTCGTGGAAGGGTGGCCTCCCCGTCGCCATCTCGATGATGGTACAGCCCAGGGACCAGATGTCTGCTGGCTTGCCGTAGCCACGGGGGCCCTTGTCTATGATCTCTGGAGCCATGTACTGCAGGGTCCCTGCAGCAAGGCCCGGCACAAGGGCAACACGCATGTAAGGACATGGTAAAGCAAGTATACACGCACATGCTTATTCACACACATTAACCTCTACCCTGCCCTAACCTTAAGCACAACTAACCAAAGAAAATGCAAGACTTTTGGCGTTTTTACTTTTTGATCGCGCAGACAGATTTTTATAAAATTGAGGATATCCTTATGGGGACCAAAAAATGTCCCCACAAGGTAGAAAATAACAGGTTTTTATCACACTGTAATGTAATATAAATATGTCCACACACACACACACTTAGACGATTCAGTCGCACATTTTAGCATTACACATGGCAAACACCTCGGCAAGTCTGTGGAGCGTATCCTTATGGCATCAGTGCTGGGGTGGTCAGGTGCGGTGGGTGGGGCTTCCCCCAGTGCGGCTTCCCTGATTACAGGCTGTGCCAGGCTGAGGTTTGACAGACCACTTCGCCAGAAGCCGTTCTGGCTAAAGCTCACGAGATGAGCCGCAGCAGACAAGCGCACTAAAGGGTTATTAGGGTTACTAAGGCTCAGCCCAGCCTCACTGTGATCTGCTGCTGCTTTGCCACAGACATCTCCCCCACCGCGCACAGACCCACCAAGCGGACATGCATAGCTGACAGCTGATGCGCAAGAACTGCGTGTACTCTCGGGTCAAGCAGAATTGGAGAGCACTGCAGAGACAGGAGGAACATTTAACAGCTGACCTCGCCCGGGGCCGAGGGGCACTCGGAGGACTTGTGGGCGCCGTGCACGCACCTGTGAATGTCTCCGTACAGGGGTTGATGCCGGCAAGCCGCTTGGAGGTTCCGAAATCGGAGATCTTCAGGACGCCGCTGTACGTGTTTATGAGCACGTTGTCACCCTGCGGGGTGGGGGGAAAAAGAAGGACACAGCGTGTACTGTTTCTGCTGAAGACACGGGCTGGATGGGGAGGCGAGGATGGACGCCTTGCTTCCCCGACGTGTGCGGGCTTGCCCTCCTTCTTAAAACAAACATGACTGAAATTCCTCAGATTGCTGTCCGGAATTCGTTTCCTAGAAAGCTGAGATCAGTGAAAGTTTCCTAGTTATTAAGTTATTCATATTTTACAGAATGGCTGTCAAAACATTACTCGGCGGGACTCTGAGACGAGAACAAAAATCTTCGCAGTGTTTGTGTCCCAGTTTCCTCGTGTGCGAGGACTCCGGCGGCTGGCGCCGTACCTTGATGTCTCTGTGCGCGATCTGATTGTCATGCAGGTACTTCAGACCCTCCAGGATCTGCTTGGTGTAGAAGCCGATGGTGGGCTCGTTGTTCTTCAGAGGTCCCCACTTGGAGCGCAGAAGGGCGGAGAGACTTCCTGGACACCAAAGACCACCACGGTTACAGTCATGAAGGCAGCGTTTGCAAACCGCAGGCTTACCACAACACCCCCAGTGAGTGCTTAATTACCCAAAGCATGGCATCGAGCTAGGAATGAGTTAACATCACGTAGGAGGAACACTTAGTGTCTGAGAGTTTCGACTGGGTTCACAGCTCGTCAGTGGGGAGGGGGGTGGCGGGGGGGGGGGGGGACGGGGGAAAAAAGGCCACCTACTAGCAGAGGCGAGAGAAGTCACAGAAGAGTACTGGCACAGTGGCACGGAGAGTGACGTGGCACTGAACGTACCTCCAGGAACCTGCTCCATGAAGATCTTGATGAAGCCATTCTCGCTGATGGAGCCCAGGTACTGAACTATGTTCTTGTGCTTTAGGTGCTTGTGGAGAGCAATCTCCTCGTGTAGAGGCTGGGAGTACCTGGATTCCACAAAGACGCCCCCGTTAACTGGTCACGCGTTTGTCCAAAACACAAGTAAATGAATTAATTTAAAGCAAGTAGAACAAGGCTCAGCTAAGATGCACTATATGGACAAAAGCAGTGGGATACCTGGCCATTACACCCACAGGAACTTCTATGACATCCGATTCTAAATCCATAGGCATCAGTATGGAGCTGGTCCCCCTTTTGCAGCTAAAACAGCTGCCACTCTTCTTGGAAGGCTTTCCACAAGATTTTGTAGTGTATCTGAGGTCAGGCACTGATTCTGGCTTCTAGTTCATCCCAAAGGTGTTCAGGGCCAGTCATGTTCTTCTATACCAAACTCACACAACCCTGTTTTTCTGGACTGTGTTCACTGGGGCGCAGTCATGCTGAAACAGACATGGCCTTCCCCCTAAACTCATGTTGCTAGCATTAGATGGAGAATAACTCTGATGGACAGGAAAATTACACAACCAAAGAATTATTTTCCACCGTACACAACTTTCCCAAAAGCTGTGCAAGTTCCCGTAACCTCCCTGGGCACTGCACAAGGTGGCTGCCCTTCACGGCCAAGCTTACTTTCATGGAGAGCAAGGTTGGGAGAGGTGAGAAGACGGGGATCAATAAAGAATCAATTACTATTATTATTATTAATATTATTATTATTATGCACCTGGGGAACCATGAGATTTTATATAGAGGAGACAAAAGAGGACAACTGCGCTCGACGTCACGCCATAGGGCGTGTAAAGGCCTCTTAAATACCGGGACCAATATAGAAGAAAAAAAACAAACAAAATAAAACCTTTGAGCTTTGCCCTCCCCACTTATACTAAAAACAGCTGCCCAGCCTGCTTTTTCTGGCAGAATGTTTTTAAACTGCCATTGTTTCTATATTTTTGCAGGGACGAGAGGTTTCTACCTGTCTATAATCACATGTCATGCTATTTATTCTCAGGGAAACGCGGCGGGCGGAATATTCCAGATGAAACGGGCCAAGGTGGCTTTGTGTAGCCAGAACAACAACAGCAACTTCCAGTCTGACGAGGTGAGGAAGTAAGAAGCACCCAGGCAGTTGCCAAGCAACCCTCCTTTGTCCGAGGGCACAGGCCCACGTGTGCAGATCCTGATGCTGCTTTCGGGGGCTGAGGGAGGGCAGGCAGGCGGGCGGACACTGAGCCCCATGGCCCCCGCAGCTGTGAGCAACCCGCCATACTGCTATTCGCAGTCCCCACACGCGCAAAACGTGGCGATAAAAACAGCCACCACTGCAGAATTTGCATTGAATGCTGTTGCGTTACATGTTCTTCACCCTGCCGTCTATGTGAATCCATGGCAGGGACTTAAAACGATGGTGCGGCCGTGATTTCGTCAGTGTGATCTCGTGAGGAATGTACGTATACATGCCCCCCATCGCCGTGTCTGAGGCTTCATTTGCCATATACACTAATACAGGTACATTGTAATGCCTCTTTTCACATATCCCACAATGCACTTCTTTGAGACAAACATGCACACACATACAGCATCCCTGGGGTCTTGCTCAAGGGCCCAAAGGATGTGTAACTAATCTGTGGAGGATGGGACTTGAACCAGCGACCATCTGATCAGAGGCACAGAAGCTTAAACCCACGGAGCCACACACCACCCCCAGCACCGTCATCTTTAAGCAGCGAAGAAAAAATAAGTAGATGAAAACTCTCTTGCTCAACCCACCTACTGGTTTATCCACCTCGAGAGTGGTTAGTGTAAGCAGCATGCAGTATACGAGCTGGGTTACGGTTTTGTAATATCTATTTCGATAGCTGGTTTCTGACAGATAATCACTGAACACATCAAATCATGACCCTCTTTGTGATCTACCATATCTCAAAAAATGTCAGTATCTCTGGAGAAGGGAAAGTTATGTGCAGGAGTGAATACAGGGGCGGGACCACAGATACAGGGGCGGGACCACAGATACAGGGGCGGGACCACAGGGTCACTGACACCAGCTGAAAGCTGATTTGGCCCCACAGTGCCCCTTCCCCTGTCACTCACTGATTCAGCCCCACTGTATGAATAATGTCCCCTCTTATGCCCCCCAGGTTAGAACAGAATTGCCCCTGCTTATGAACGTCCTGTGATCTTGCAGCAAGCGCTGCACTTTGGATAAGTCCCACAGCAAATCAGCAGAAGCTGCCGGCCTGGGGTTGCAGATCAGTTTAGGATGGTGCTGGCGGACTGGCCGGATCAGATATGGACCGGCTGGGTCACATACGGCCCAGCGCTCCACCTGACGTCACTCACCTGCTGTCCCGTTCGGGGATCTCCTTAATGGCTAGCCGTACTTGGTTGCTGAGGTCCCGGCCCGCGTAGACCACTCCGAAGGTGCCTTTCCCGAGCACGACCCGATCTCCGTGCTCGTCGTACTCGTAGTCATACTGGTGTGGGGGCAAAATCAGGAACAAAAACGGAGAGGGCCGTGATTTTGACTGAGAGGGGCTAGCATTTACATTTTATTTATTTCTCTACCAGACAGTCCCTGGAGCAATTGGGCGTTAAGGGCCTTGCTTTGGGGCCCGACGGTGAAATCGCTCTGCTGACACTGGGATTAGAACTGATGACCTTCCAATCACACACACTACCACACACTACCCCCGTAATGGAGAAAGAGTCAGACGACAAGGTGAAGATGCGGGTGAGAGAGACAGTGGTACATCAGGAAATGATGAGGCAAAGCAGGAGATTTGGGAAGACAGTCAGTTAGGAAAGGTCGATATATATACAGGAAGTGAAATGGAAACCTCTACAGAGAGGAGACTGTCCGTGACAAGGGAGCAGGACCCTGGGGCAGCCCGTCCGGTGGGGGAACTCCAAACCGGTTCTGCGGTCTGGTCTCAGCAGTTATAGTGCTATGCAGGGCGTGCCAAAAATGGCGTTACTAAGGCTAGAACAGTCTGTAATTTTGGTTCATTCAAATAAGCAGGGACATGTCCCCCCCCCCCCCCCCCCCCCCCCCCGCGGGCCGGGCGGGGGGGGAGGCGGGGCCCGGGCCCATGCGCGCCCCCGGGCGCCCGGGGCGAGCCGCCCCGGGCCGGCGCGGCC
>JAODKM010000038.1:3766634-3784217 GCA_026780845.1 Petrocephalus sullivani
GACGGGAAGGAAGGGGGGAAGGAAGGGGAGGAGGGGGTGGGGGAGGGCGCGAGGAGGGGGGGAAGGAGGGGGGGGGGGGGGGGGGGGGGGGGCTAGCATTCGGCACTCAAACGGGCGCCAGCCCGCGCGTAGCCCACCAGGGGGCACCACAAACCTTTTGCAGTGCTTCTCGGTGCAGAAGTAGATCTGGAAGTCCTCCGAGTGCTGCAGCACGTACAGGAAGCAGCTCCGCTCGTCGAACTTGGAAATGCTGCAGGGATGCAGTGAAATTGCATCAGGGGAAGTGACTCAGGACTTCGGGTGACACGTGGCTTCTGGGACGGCGTCACATTTTTAAATTTTTTTTCTAAAAGACCTGCTTTTAACCTTGTATTATAAATTGGAACACCTGTAAAGTGATTGGAATTGAACCAGAAACAGCACACTGGTCCAAGTACATGGGTCCAAAAGTCTGCCAGCGCTATCCTGAGGATCAGGCCCTGCTCAGTACATCCAGACTGGGGATTAGGCGGAGAGGGCTAGCACAGGGCATGTAGGACATCCCACAGTCACTAGGAGGTGGGATGATAGGCAGGGGATCTGCCTGCTATTGGCTACAGCTTTTGAAACCCTCAGGTACAGCAGATGCAAAAGGTCAGTGGGTGTGGCAAACAAGTGGGAAATTTGATTGGCCAGACAGAGGTTGCTGACCACGAATTGTACGGCACCTCCGCCTACCAGTGCAGAGCTGAAGCAGGGGCAACGCACAGGATCTCGTGCTCTTACCTCACGCCTCGCACCAGCGTGGCCGCAAAGTTCCATTCGTGAATCCCCTTCTGCTGGAGACGCGAAGACAGCCATTAATTGAGTAGCATTTAAAGGGAGCGTGCCTGGTCAGCACCGCCTGACATGCCCCCGCAGTCAGTGTGCCGGCCTTAAACACAGATGTTTCTGCTGGGACTCAAGCCAGAGCCTAGCTTCTCTAAACAAAACTGAAAATGGACTGAAGTGATGCGAGAGCACAGCTGTACGGGCCAGGCAGAAAAACGAGAATCATCCACTTCCTCACTCGTAACGTTGCGAACATTTTCCGCTCCACTGTCCACAACCGTAAATGATAAATATATCTGTCCTGTCTTTCAAGTCATTAATGAGGATTTTAATATATGTAATAACGAATAAGATTTATGTATTATATTTTATATCTTCTGCTAAAACATCAGGACTTGCCCAAATAAAAGAGGGAAGGGTCTGCATGCGTGTTGAGATTTTGCATTCTCCCACAAAAGAGGTAAAAATAAAAAAAATCTGTGCACACTGTCAGCTACCTTGTCCTCTGGAGCTACGTGCCATATTGAAATGGTCCTCTCTTCCACATCGTTGTTGATGGACAAGTAGGACGGCTGATAGATCTTAGTTGGCTCCAATATCAGCACCTGTGGGGCGCAGTGACAGACGTAGGGCAGTGTTACTTACTGAAAATAATACTTACTGGCGCGGGGTGTCACTGAGCTGAGAGACAGACATGCATGCAGTGAATGAGAATGCACAGATGCCTTTGATTACCCATGTGATCTCCAGTACTATTGCTGGCTACGTTATTTTGCAAGCATATGCTGGGGCTGATGACCAGAAAAAGATGAAGAAAAAGCTTTGCTCCCACATAAATATAAAAGATGTGCCAATAACCACTTCCTTTCGTTTACTGTGAGGTCTTGAGGCTTGAGGATTGCAGCTTGTGATGCGATGAGATTGCCTCAATGTAACAGACAAAAATCAGCCGTTATCAGCTGGGATTATCATTCCCAAGTTGAATGCGCGCATAGTTGTGATTTGACTCGTAATGAATCTATAACTATAACGGCACTCAGAATATGAAGGCAGAGCTGCCGGTGTGGTGATGGCCAGTTACAGCTGTAGTTATTTGGGTGTACTGTAGCAGCGCGAGAGAAAGTTATTAAGACGGAGGGAGACAGGAAGGAGAGGAGCTGGAGGATGAGATGGGGGACACTCACTGGAAAACGCACGGAGGAGACCTCCTGCTGAGTAGTTTCCACCAGGAAGTCCATCCAGAACTCCACCAGCTCCTGCTTCGGGGACTGCTGTTCCGCAGGGGTTTTATTAAAGTGCTGGTAAATCAATATTGTCTCGACAAGCGATCGCAGATACCTGCAATTCAACACGAACAAACCGTGAGTGATTTTTTTTAACCGCGGAAGGCTTAACGCTTGTTTCTAAGGTGACGTTTCTTAAAAGGATATTTTTATATTGTTCTTGAAGGAGAAGAACAAGGAATGTCAAGTTTTGCAAACACATAGGAAGAGTTTATCCGTTCTCTCACCAAACTGGGGCCTTGAGCTTAAAGAGCTTTTCGGAGGCATGGATCACCCTGGTGTGGTCGTTGGCAAGGATACTGGCCCCCAAGAAGAAGCCCACATCCCAGTAGCTCTGAAGCTTGTCCAAACTCCCCTTCTTCCCTAAGAGGCTACTCAGCTTCACCCCTGTAAGGCAAATTGGGCAAACCATGTGTACTAGTGACGCCAACAAAGAGCAGATCAACCTTATGGTGGGGCTAACAGAATGTGTGTCAACCATGAGGAGTCTAGCAGATTGGGTCTAGGACATTGCTGGATGATGACAAACCCTATTGTTCCTCAACCGTGGTAGTGACTGTCGGGGTCACACCAGTGCCACAGCCTACATACGCACCAACTTTGCGGAGTTCGAAGGACGTGTCGAACTGGTGCCCGGCTGCCAGGAGCAGCACAGCGTAGTTTATCCCTGAATGTAGTGTTGGCTCTGACTCAAAACCCCGCTTGAACCTGGAGAGCGGAAAAGACGAGTGCAGAACCACGTTGAATCCATCACCATCAGTCTCTCCATCCCTCCTTTGAACGATTCATTAACCAAAAATAAAACGGTAACAATGAAAACCTTGTTTCCTCAGCTTACTGATCCCTCAAGTGGGGGGCCACGATTGCGAATTATTATTGTGAAATAATTCTGGAATAACTGAACAATCCCTCTGTAGTTTACGAAAGGAGTTACAAAGTCAGAGCTAATTTCATGGTGCTTTTCCACTGGCACACGAGAACCGAGCTAATATCCACTTAGGAATTAGCATTCACTTGCGTAAATTTGCATTAAGAATCCATTCAAATCTTCTATTGTACTTTTTTAAGTAGGAGACTGGAGATTTTCAAGTTCCACATTATTGAGAATGCATCAATACATGGCGAAGTGCAATGAATGTACGCCTTTTCCTTCAGATAAGCTATACGCAGAACACCGGTATCTCCATGCAGTTCAACCAATCCGATGGCAGTGACACAATCGGTCTGGTTGGTTTGGTCACACTGCTCATAGGCAGGGCCGTGTCAGCGCCCTAACGCGGCTATGGCTTGCATACTTTACAATGGAAAACCGCCAGTTTGCGGTAAGGCTCAGTTCTTGGTGGCAGTGGAAAAGCGCCATTAGATGGCATTAGCTTTAAGTTAATCACTCTGCTGTTGTAAACAGCCGGACAGTGCCTCAGATTTGAACTACAATGGCCCGGGGCGCTGCTTGTCGGCTATTTGCGCCTGACCAGAGCATTCCGCTGTCTCTGCTCTCGGTGTCCATGAAGTGCGAGTCCAGGAACTTGTCCTTGTAGATGCGGCCAACCAGGCAGTATATATCGGAGGCCGTCTGCTCTTCGGATTCCACCAGAGGCAGCATGATGCCCAGGGCCTTCTGCCTGTCCCCGGGAAGGTTCCTCCTGCGGGTCGAGAGGGCAGGGGTGTTACCTGCACTGCACCTGACCCTCAGCGACGAACCAGATTAAGAAAAAAAAAAAAGTGTCTCCAACCCAATACACGGCACGGCAAACAGACCGTTACTGCGGAAACATTTGCATGAGCTTTGATTGCGATTAGCAAATTTTTTCCATCTGTGTAACTTAAACAGAACTAAAACAAACGGCTAAATTGAAGAAGACGTGTTATTTATAACCACTGGAGGATATGGGCTGGGCCATGGGACACTGGAGCAGTGTTGGAGTTTAGAGACTGGGTTTACATTAAGGCAACAGGCCTCTCCTGAAAAGGACACCACAGATTTACCGCGGTAGCATGTCTGGGCTTCAGTCAGGCTGAACTTACGGTTTCTTCTGTTTTTTTTTTTGACTGGAAGGTTTTGGGTTTAACTATTGCCACTGGCAAAACTCCAGCCACCGTGCACTAGACTGGATTACAGCTGCCTGAAATGGAGATTATTTTTTTTAATCTGCTTCTTTTAGGAGGGGGTGAGGACTAGAATTGAAGGGTGGACTACACTGAAAAAGAAAGGTCTCAATGGGGCTGACTGGAACACTTTATTTTTTGTCTATAAACCAAAAAAGCATGACTGCAGACAGTGTGGGTTACTGAGGGTATCTGTGAAGGACAGGGGATCTGTTTCAATGGAGTGGCCAGCAAAGTAGCCAGGTGCTGATGGGGGATTAGACCCAAGTCCTTGCAAAACCCAGAGGAATGGATCTGGCAGCTATATTGGATACATCCTCAGCATCATCCAGGCCCTAAGTGGCAGCTTGAAGCCAGCAGTACAAGATGGAGTTTGGACTGTGCTACCCGGAGACCGTATTGAAGTTAGCGCTGACTGAGGTTAGGTTAACTCTAATCGCTGGCACAGTTCCATCTGTGAAATCTGTGTCAGTGTACAGTCATTGTGACTGAAACGAGGCCACCGTCTTCACGGGGGGGGGGGACATGACATGACCCGAGTCGTACAAAACACATTTGAATGGCACAGCCCACTAACATGGTTCTAGTCCATCCCGACAACAAAGCTGTGAGAACCGGAACGGAGGGCCGCAGAAAAAGCCCTGGCTAGGCATTACAGGACCGCTTAATGCAGCTTTAACCGGCGCAGCTGAGAGGCCCAGAGTGCAATGCAACACCTGGGGGGGTGGGGGGGGGGTTATCGTCTTTCAGTGGGATTTTACCTGTTCAGGGCGAAGGCGTAGTGGAACTTCACGTGTGGGTGAGCCACTGGGTCGAATGTCGGAAGCTTCTCCAGAGTCTCCACCAACTTGACGATGGACTCGTAATCCTGGTCCCCAAAACGTACATAAATATAGCAGAAGAGCTTATTTACAACTTGACACCACTTCCCGCCAGCAACCCAGAAATAAATATTTAACCCAGAAGTTCACGGCCGCTGAATTGGTACATAATTGCACAATTCCTTAAATCTAATCTCTCCTTCGCTTCACCTAGCGAGTCGCGGTGTTTACTTTAGAATGACACTTTAATATCCCGCTACATGAAGAAACATTATTTTTGGCAAAAAAATTCATTATGAAACGCTAAATAATTTAGCACTTCTCATTGATTCCCTGCCGATGTTATTTATTCATGTGTGCCGAACGCCGCGGGCCCGGAACGCGCTGCAGCTGCTATCTGACGAGGATGCGAACCCCGCTGACTCACGCTGGAGTCGGGCTTGGATGCCGCTGTACGTGCCGCCGCACCGTGGGCGACACCAAGGGCACCGCGGCGGCAATCCCGGCGATTTCAAAGGACCGGACCGGTGCAAGCAAGTAGCGGCAATTATAGGAAATTCAAGACATTTTTTTTTACAATAAGATTTTGCATCTCACTTCTTATCCAACGTGACGTAATTTTTAAAAAATTTTTTTTTAGAAAGCAGTGCCAGTCTGCCCCTGGAGCAACTGGGAGTTGGGGGCTTTGCTCAGGGACCCAACGTAGAAAAGTCTCTCCTGATGACAGGCACAGCCTCCTAATCCTCTGAGCCACACACCGCCTTCCGCAATAAGAAAGGATTATCCCTAAAATTATTTGTGTTTCTATAGCTATCCCTCTACTATACCTGGATGTCCCGATAGGACAGCAGAAGGTTGATGATGATGTCAGCTGACAGGCACTCCACGTTGTCCAATCGCTGCTGGATCCGGCCCAGCTCGGCTGCCAGCTCCGCCCCCGTGTACAGCTCCCGCGCCTTCCGGATCTCGTTCAGGATGGTTTCCCGGAAGTACTGGCTGCAGTGGAAAAGCCACAGGTGAGCAGGGAAGCACTGCGAACTCACCGTGGCCTCGCCCGACACACCGGGCTGGTCGTAATGCGTCCAAATCCGAGGGCCGGATTGCGGGGCGGCTGCGAGCCCTGGTGCTGACAGGCGGGTCTCATTACCGACTGGGGGTGGCAATCATGGTAAACCCCAGACATGCCAAAGCCTCTACCTTGCCCTGAAAACAGTCCAACTCTTCTCCTCCCAGAGGGCACTCGACAGAGCCGTAAAGACGGCAGGCAGCCAGCCAGCTCGCACGGGGGCTGCGGACTGGGGAACGGCATGGAGTGTTTTCTTCATGCTCATATACAAACCAATAAAGGTTTCGTGCCAGAGCAGGGGGGCGCCTGTACACTCAGGGGGGGATCTGCTACACATCTGCTCTAGAATGACGCGATTACGACTAAATGGCCACCTACGGAGGTGAACGCATACTCTACATCCCGCTAATTCTCTCACACGGAGGCAGACTTGGGGAAATCTCACACATGGAACATTACTTCCGTGTTACTCTGCTAACAGAGCATCGTAAACCATCTCATTCCCATCTGCTAACAGGCACTGAGAGGGAACCAGCCACCTGATCACGGCTCATACACATCTTTACATTTTACTTAGCTGGTGCTTTCATCCAGGGGGATGTAGATGGGGCCAGAAGACCCTCGGAGCCAGGGGTGCTGTAAAAGGGGAGGGGCGGTTGGGCAATTCCAAGGGCCCAAGTGAAAGTGGCCCTAAAAATTTGGAACATCATTGGATTGGTCGGGGTTGGGGGCTCAGTTCGATCTCCTTTCATGGGACCCAAAATCTCCAGTGGTACCCTGGCTGGAGCAACTAGGGGCCTCGCCCAGGGGCCCGGGGGTGAAATTACTTTACCGACCCCGGGCTTCGAACCGGCGACCTTCCTAATCTGCTGATCAGATTGGAACCTGGATCTGCAAATCGAGGCGACTCTGAGCTCTGCACTCACCAGGTGTTGGCGGGAGGCACGCGAAGCAGCTGGATGAAGCGGTCCAGCAGGGGCATGCAGATGGGGCCCAGCAGCGCTTCCAGGCCGGGCTGCATCAGCTCTGCCAGGCCTTTCAGCAGGCTCCCCTCGCAGCAGTACACCTTGCTGTGCGGAGTCACCATGTAGGGGATGAAGGTGTAGTTCCCGGTGCACGTCTGTGGACATTCGAGACCGTTTGCCTTTTGTACGTCAGCACAGAAGAATTCTTACTCACACCATCGAGTCTGTAGCGTGTAACATGTGAGAGGGACAGACAGAAAAAAACAAGCAAGGCACTCACACAGCACCAAAGACGACATCAGTGCTGTTCGGGGGGGGGGGGCGACATTGGAGTTTTGCAGAAAGATTACTGTGTGCTTTTGAACAACTGACTGTATAATAATTGTCCCCTGACTGCCCTATATCTCGGTACCACAGAGGTACGTATCAGAGACTAAATTGTGCCTGAAATAGAAAATGCATGAAGTGAGATGAAGTGCAAAGTATGTACAAAGTAGTAAAGTCAACTGCGCATTTATAAAGTATAGTGTACTATACTCTGCACTCATGAAGTAAAGTGTACTATACTCTGCACTCATGAAGTAAAGTGCACTGCATTGTGCATTTATGAAATAAAGTATGCTGTGCATTTACAAAGTAAGAATAAACAATGCAGCAGATATGTGCAGGAAGTGAGCGATGTGCTTGGGGAGGCAGGAGTCACTGTCAGCACAGCTTATATTCATACACAGATCTAACAATCAGCAAGAATAACCACAGAGCTCCTCACACCAATCGCGCAAAGTCGAACTGGATTCGGCCGTTTATAAATAGCACGGCTGCAGACGTCACATGTGCCAAAGGATACGGCCCCCAGCTTTGTTTTTGTGTAATTAAAGGCAGTGCAGCAGGACAGTGAGCTAATGCCCGGGGGCTCAAACACCCACCAGCACTGCATGCGAGATCTGAGGTCTGCAAACGGAAGTGAAGGTGGACCTGATCCCGGGATGCAAATGGGTACATTGGCTATGGGGCAGGAGTTATTAAGGGCTACTTTAAGCAGCACTGCTCTTTAGCCAATGTCTGTGGTGAGATTATTTAAGGGAAGTCTTGCAGCAAGGCCAGGCACTGCGGCTTCTGGTAAGCTCAATAAATCTTGACCTCTGCTGGCTAAAGATTAAGATCCAAAGTCTCGCACGGGCATGTCTAAGTAGCATGGGAGTCACATCTTCTGCTGATCCGCAAGTCAGTCCACGTACCCAGCCGCTAATCTAGCAAACGGTCAAAAATGTCAACAATTCTCCCTCAGGGAAGCCGTAACATTTACCATAATGTAAGAGGCGCCCGTCCCAGGAAACGGGGGACAGTGCAGGAGACGCACGCAAAGCCCATCACCGAAAAGAACAAATCTAGAAGAGCCAGTGCACCTAAGTACATGTATCTGCGCTGCAGGATGAACATGCACCATGCGCAGGCAAACGGTGAAAATCTGAGTGGAAACTTAAGTTACCTGTGCCAAATGGCCCGTGGACATTTCAAAATATTTTCACCATTTGGTTCCAGCAGACGACGCTGCGCGCACAGACTGTGCCTCACAGATAAATGGCCGGAGCCTGTCAGTAGAAGCACTTGGGTTGCCCAGACATTCCGCCCCGTTTTGATGACATCATCGATGTTGTCTTCCCCCCACAAAAAATAACATGTTACCGGTGAGCGCAGGTTGCAAAATCCAATTCTATTTTTATCTCCGGCTTATGATTCATTCCTAGCCGGATCACATGACGCCACCAAAGGGCACCCACGGTGCCGCTTTGCGCCCAGACGCGCTCTGTCCTTTGTCCCAGCCGCTGAGGCAGGCACATGGTACTAATCGCATGCAATGCAGCGCGCACTCAGAGCCGCACCCTCAAATACACGGTCCCGTTAACGAGCACGTACAGGGGCCTCGTCTAGGGTGAGGCATTATTTGAAACGGCACAGGACCCGTTTAGCTCAATTAGCTAATTAGCTAACCTTAAAGCTGAGTACTTCCCATATTTACCACCACTGCCCCTCAACCTCAGACCATCTACCAAGTCACCATGCCCTTCTGGCTGAGCCACAGATGCACATGGCTCACGCCGGCTTTGAGGTAGAGAACACGTTTCTGCTTGTCGCAGGGTTGCACCATTCACTATGCACTATGCACTTTTGGCGGCGTGCAGACTTGCGCTTTGCCCCCGATAGACTCCGTCGGGTTGCTTTTGAGGCTGCACCAATCGCGCACTGCAGCGACCACCGAGTTGATACGTCGCCCAAAGACGCATCTGAAACAGGAGTCGCATTTGCCGCGAGCGCTCAGCCGTCGCAGGACCCCCGAATGCGCGGGACTTACCGCGACCTCAGAGTGTGACACGTGACATTTCATGCAGCGCAAACACCCGGCATGAGGAGAATCGATTTCGCCAGCTGGTGCCACGAGATGGTTAAGTTATAAACAGGCCCTCGCACTGCAATGTCACTGGCGCCGGCGAGCGGCGTGTGTTTATTCGGTGCTGGGAGACGCACCAGCTGCACTGGGGGCTCCAAATGCTCTCACTGTGACGCTAACGAGGTGGGGGGGGGTGGTGGTTGAGGAGATGAAGATTCACAAGGCTGCCTGCCAACAGAAGTGGACGCCTGGGGAACTCGCAGCGGAGGACTAGATGCGACAAGGAGAGGGCGTATGAGAGAGCCAGAAAAGAGGTTACGAGCCCAGCCCTCACCCCCCCGGCATACTACTCCGATAAGCTGCCAGTCACAACCCCCCCCAGTGCTTCAGGAGGCAAGGCCTTCTGCTTTGGGACTAGACAGAAAGCCTCGGAGATGCACGGGAGTGGGCCGCCAAACAACACGCACGCACGCACGCATGCACGCACGCAGACGTCTGCATTCCTATCTTAGTGGGGACCGTCCATTCAATTCTAAGGGAAAAACCCTAATCCTAATCAGGACACCCTTACCCCCAACCCAGCCCTAACCTTAACCATCAGTAACCAAACAAAATGACAAAATGACAAGACTTTTAGCATTTTTACTTTGTTGATTGCATTCACAGATTTGTATAAAGTGAAGTCTGAAGTAGTGAGGACCAAAAAAATTACCCCACTAGTCACATTTTTTGAGGATTTCCTGTAATTGTGAGATCCACACACACACAAACACACACACACACACACACAGTACCCCAGGAGCATGATGGCTGAATATTGCCGTAAATCATGAATGAAACTGCAGAGATAATACAGGCTCTTATCTACAGCTCCTCGTCTACAAACTCTGGAGATAAAGAGAGTGACGGCGAGGGAGACAGTAAGGGGAGGAGGCTGGCTTCGGCGACGAGGCACGACTGGCAGCGTGTGTACTTACAGTGTTTTTCTGGCAAATGATTTCCTGAAAGGAAAGGAGACACGGGCTCAGAAAACAGCCACCTGAAAGCGAGCAATGAGTTACGCCAAAACTCAGCAGACTTTTATTAGGTTTTATATGAGTTCCTACATTGGAATGGCTCTCACTGGATCAGTTAAGCCAGAGTGTCAGAACCTTCGGAGCACAAAGGCGGCGTGGTGGAGCGAATGGGTAACGAGAGCGTACAGCAAAGGGGCCCTTTACCATCACTCCAAGAGGATGTCATTAAGAGGTCAAAGTTCATCTAGATAAGAGAGGATTAACAGGAACGTCCCGAGAGACCCCCCCATAACAGAAAGTCCTGCTCGCGTGTGTGAACGTGTTGCTCTTGTGTACTGGGGGCTGCTCTTGAAGCTCTCAGTTATTCATTTAGAGGAAAGGAAACTGCTGGAGATAAAGGCCAGCATGTTTTCGTGAGCTCACCTGCAGGTGCGCAGGGTCACGGGGGCGAGGCGAGGTTACAGCAGAGAACACGCCGATCCGGCCGCGAGAGGCATCTCCTCCCACCGGGACTTACCTGCAGGGACTGCAGCGAGTCCGAGTTGGAATCGCAGTACAGGATGACGTTGTTGACCATGCTGAAGCTTTCCCTGACGCCCAGGTGGTAAAAGAGGGAAGGCTGGCGGAAAGCATCGGTCATCTCTACCACGGCGATGTCTGCGGGGGTCCCGGGGGGGGGGTTAAGAAGACTGCCGTTAGGCTCGAAACAGCACAGCAGGAAAACTAATCACAGCACTCTGCTATCAATTAGTAACCAAAAACACCCTATTAACCAGTTTACTTACTTAAGCAAAAGTCACGCTACACACCTGAAATTCATTCTAACCTCAGGGAAAGTAATTCAGGCTGGCCGGGTTAGTTAACTGGGGGAATTACTGCGATTCAGTTTCCTTTAATTATTAATGTAAGGAAGGGTAATATTAATTATCCGAGGGCAGCTGGTATGCTTCTAGGGAAACACTCGAGCTCTTCCTATCTGGGAGTGCCGTGCTGCTCTGCCCTCAGGATGTCTTCAGTTATTGAAAGAAAAAAAAAAGAAGCTGAAAAACACCCCCCCAACCCCCTCCGGGCACTTTTTTTTATGAAAGTGACGCGTGGAGCAGGAGGAACGGATGAGGCGAACTTGTTTGGCAGGATGACATTCAAAGGGGCCAGTCCCTCGCCAAGGGCGGCCCCGCCCCCTGCGAGCCTCATGCAAATGGCACCAGGAAATGGCTTTTGCTCGCTCTACAGGCTGCATTCGCGCTGTATGCCCCCCCCCCCCCCCCCAGGGTTCTGGGTAAAGCTCTAACTCCAGACACAAGGCCACGTGCATGAAACGCTGAGGCGTCCTCACCGGCGTTCCCTGTTTCAGGGCACAGAGAGCCGAAACGGGCCACCGTGCGCTGGGGGGGGCAGAAACCATAGCAGTGATAAGATAGCGGCGGCAGGCGTTCAGAGAAACCCCACCCTGCTTTTTTTCCCTCCTCTTTTAAAAGTACTGGCCGGCTTCTGAGGATCTGAATTACTCGCCGGAGCCGGCAGGTGCCCCGGTTTGGTAAAGGTGCATGTGCGGCAAAAAGGAGGGACAGACCGGCATGTGGCCGCAGTCCCTCCCCCAGGCCGAAAGCATGAAGCACTCCCTCCGGGTGGCAGCTCTAGGAATAGGTATGAGTGAAACTAGCCAAGGTAAACATTTGCTTTAGTGGGGCACGGCCGGCGAGCTCGTGGGACGTGTGAAGAGCTAAAGCTGGTGTGCGTCTCCTAAGATACTGTGGACAATACCTGGAACTCAGATTCCAAATTACAGCACAGAGAGAGAGAGCTCAGCCACGCAGGACAGGCGCGGCTGGCATCGTCAACGAGACGTGGGACACCAAGACGTCAGTATTTACGGGAAAAAATAAACGCACGCACAGTTCATTTAAAAGCATATTAAACCACTAACAGTGGTAGTTAAAAAGTCGAGAGTTACAAGTGGCCCTGAAATAAGTGTGTGATGTCATTTTTAATTACGGTGTAATTAATTGCTTGGAGAAAATCACAGAAAAACACTTCTGTGTGAATGACTCCTTTTGATGGGAGACCTTGCTATAAAAAGGGGTTTAATTAGAAAAGATCCAATTTAACAGAAACCACCTGGCTTTTGGGACGAATCCAGTACACTGGCCGGGATGAATATTACAGGAGTGCTTATGAACTGGGGTTTAATGTGCCAGTAAGTGCAAGGGTGCTTTGTGAGTGTGAAGTGGTGCAAGTGCCGTGCAGCCAAACACCTGATCAGCTGTTAGATGGCAACCGCTGGGCGACCAGCTGGCCGAAGCTCCAGGAGAAACTCCCAGCGTACAAACCCTTAGTTTTAGGTTCCCGTGCGCAATGAAACCAAAAATCTCACAGGGTACATGGACCTGGAATCTGATTTCTAGTCAAATCAGCATGTTCATGAGGCGGTACTCACTACGACTGTGACCGAGATAAGTGGTTAGGTAGCAGATGGATGGTAGGAAGCAGAAGTGCTGGTTAACACAAACCGGAAAGCTGCTGGCCTTTCAGACTTAGGAAAATGATTTGGCAATCCTTCTGCAAGCTGTAGGCACACACAGGCGACTGAACGGACAATGTCAAGCACGGTGGTTTAGGATTTGGCTTGGAAATGTGGACGCTGTAAATCGTAAAGCGCCATCTATACGAATATTTAAAAAAAAAAAAACAAAATCTAGCTTGTAGTTGGATTACATGCTCAGATGACCCAAAGGGAGAAACAGAACAATGACTCCTGAAACCCTGTGCACTTCAAGAACGTGGAGCAGAACCAACCCAAGACAGCTCCATGAATCCTAACTTCTGAGGCTGAGATTAAGATCTGCATTCATCACCGAGTCAACAGGCCAACATCGGCACTCCAGAATCAGCGCCGTGCTGGAAAGACACTAGGCCAAGTCTGTGAGATTAAATTTCCCTTGTGCTTGTACTGGGAAGCTTCCATCACGGCACTGCAGTGGTGGAGTAATGCATTTTGATCAGATTTTTTTTTTTGTTTTGGACCTGAGACGCAACCGCTATACTGTGGAAGGGCTCCTTCTTAGCTGCCACAGATGCAGAGAACATCTCAGGCTTTCCCTTAGAAGCTGCCAGGCGCATGGGATTCGTGCTTTTAAATGGGTCTGCAGTAGTGGGTCCGTTCAGAGACAATGAGCCATCTCGCCATCTGCTTCGGAGGTCTCTACAAAAGACCCAGCATGTCACTTTCACTTTGAAACCGCCTCGGCGAGGAGTGACCCTCATTTCCTCTGCAGAACTTCAAAGCAACACAAAGCCACACACATGTTCAAAAGCATTTTTTTTTCTTTTCTTTTTTTTGTTTTGTTTACAAAGTTTAATAAACTAATGAATAAATTCAGTCAGTGTCCGCTCGGTCCCTGGTGACCTCACTGCTATGGTCTCTCTGATATAATGTCCATAGTTGTCTTAGTGCTGTAGTTCCCATTATCGCACGAGAATGCCAGGAATTTTGGCACTGATACGTCAATAAAGGAATGCTTCTTCCCATATGGGGAGGTGGGGAGCGAGGGACGGGGGGCGGGGGACAGCAATCTTGTGATTCCAATAGTCCCTCGGATGCCTCTCTAAAAGTGGTGACGTTTCTGCCACTCGTAAAACACCCTAAAGACATCCCAAAGTAGCGTGCTCTGAAGACACTCCTGTGTAATAATATTAATATAAGAACAGTGATTCATTCAATATCCACTCAGTGTGACTCAGATAAGAGGCAGTTAGGGAATGGACACGGCGAGATCCTGCCCGAGATGCAGCAGGCTGGCCTTGCACAAAACGTGCGTGCAGTTGTTATTATACAGCCATCAGACTGGCCCATGACAATGGCACAGATCATTTTTAACTAAGGAACGGGACCAAAGGGGGCCCTCAGCCCCTTTACAGAACATTCCTCCAGGGAGCGTTAACCGGACACAGACGACGGAACACGTTGGGTATATCACTTCTTAGGAACTTTGATACAAGAAGAAAAATAAGGGGGTGGTGACTTGGGGGGGGGGGGTGGGGGGGAAATAATTAATTTCAAAGAAACTTCTGTCTGAGATCAAAGAAATCAAAACCATTTATACGCAGAGGCAGCAAATGTCAGCGAGGCACTTTGCCGCTCGCGCCCGCCATGAGAGCCGTCTGTCAGACAGGCCCTCGCAGGAAGGCGCGCGGCGACGGGCTCCACGCGCCCCACCCCACAAACGCCTTCTCATCTTTGCCCAGTTTTTCCTTTTCTTTTGTTAAACACGCCGTCCAAGTAGAAAATACAGAGCCTTAGAAAAACACGACAGGAAATGGAACAATAAGGGCCGTTTCGTCAGACCTACGTGGCGGAACGTGTGATTCTTTTTTCTTTCCTCATTAAATTATGACAAAAGGCATTGAGGGGCCGCGGCAAGAAGGTGTGAGAAGGCTCTCCGTTCCTGGAACATCTCTACTTTCCGAGTCAACTTGCTTATGGCCTGCAATCTCCATGACATGACTGTAACTGACATACGCATCCCGCTGAACTTTCCTTAGGTCTGGCAAGGAAGAGAAACTCATGCTGGTGCACTTTAACTGAGACCAGTTTTCCTCTCCCCCCCAAAGGGAGTGTGAACAAGCAAGCAGGTATCAAAATATCTAAAAAGAGAGCCTAGGAAGGCTGAAACATGCACTCAAGTACGACCGCTAGCTGACGTACGCGCCTTATCTTGTGGAACGTCGTTCGGTGAGGATGGGGACAGGTTCCGGACATATCGGGAACACAGATCTTTGAATTATTTTCCTGAACGAGAGTGTTTGGGACTAGCTGATAGCAGGGGTGAAGGCCTCTGCCTCCGAACAGAACCTGCCATCGTGGTGCCGGGGACGTTCTGGCTGGGCCTCCAAACACTACCACAAGCTGATAAGGGGGTCCTGAGGGATTCCTCCCCCAGCCCGCGCCTAGCCCCTTACATGGGCCACAATGGCTTTTAATGTTAGCAACAAAAGTTAGCAAGGCCACACCCCCAGACATGCGATGTCATCATAAAGCACGAACTGTCATCTCTTAGGAACAACTGCAGTCAATGGGGGGGCCATGTGTTGTGAGAAAGACATGAGCAAAAACATAATGTCCTCTACACAGGACAGCAAATTAGTGGTGGGATCTCAGGTGGACCTACAGCAGATATCTTACGCTTTTAACAACATTGGATAAATTTAGATTCCTTTGTGCACAATCTTGTAGTGTCTTTTCATCTTTGGAGTGAGGTTCTCATACAATAAGCCCTGTTCCAGCTGCAATCAAAATACAGTTGCAGGACTTATTGCATCATTTCCTGTCCGGCAGCTCCCCGCACTCAAAAGGCCCCGCGCTGTGATGCTCACGGCTGGCGATCGTGGCTGGTGACCCGGGGCAGGGCCAAAAAGGCAAACCTGCGTTTTGTATGACAATTCTGCCGGAAGTACTCTAACATTAGGGAAGAAATAGGACCAATTACGTAAACCTCTGCAGGTTCAACAGTCCTTCTCGGGTCTGTGAGGAAGCCAACCCAGGCGAGACAGAACGACTCATTTCCTGTTTCTGTATAAAACCTCATTTCATGCCAGGATCCATTCTTCCCAGCCTGATTTAGGTTAAATCAGTAATGCTTTGAACAACATGAGACAGACTCCTGGTAGGACTGGCGAAACTGACTGGACATTCATTCCTCTTCCTTGCAAAGATCATAGTTTTACCTCCACAACCTCTGATTCATGAGCACAGGCAAATTAACAAAACAGCAGCAAGCAGTCAGGCCTACAGTACAGGCAGCTCTATCCCCAAGAGAGTGCCTACTTTGGGCAAGATGGAAGGCAGTAAACAGCTTAAAAAGAGCTTCATATTTCCCAGTGCCTACAAGCTAAAGCACATTTCACAAAATTTTCAGTATCCGTTACACCCTCCTTCATGTTAATTAGAAGCTAAATGTAGAGGGTGCTCTCATTAGCAAGTACACAAGAATCCAGGAGCTTGGAGGGAGCAAAAATGTGGACTATCTGGCAGGGAGCAAAAACATGGGCCGACAGAGTCCCTGAGGACCGGATTGGGAAACACTGCCCAATATGTTTTATCTGGCAGGCAACTCTAGCATGATTACTGTCTAATGAATTAGGGGAACAAATCCAAGGTATACTGGGATAACAAATGAAGTATCTAGGAGACTCTATTGATGCTTGTTCTTGTGAACCAATGCACTACATACATACATACATACACAGTAGCAAGTCCACCTTAAAGACATTCCCAGTGGCTGGTGACAATGTACATGGCAGGTAACTTTCTGCCCACTATATATCGAGGGGGCCCCCCTCGTCGGTAAAATGTATCGCCATTAATTGGTAGCTGGCCAGATCCTGTAAAGCTAACTCTCACTGTAAAAAAGGTTGGGACCACTATCTATTACACTATTTGTTTATTTAACAAATTGTGTTTATTTTAAGTTTATTTAAACAAATATTTGGCCTTTTCCCCATTATCCTCTGAAATAAGGGGCCCTTAAAACATAGCTGGAGGTCCCTGGGCTTTGATCTTACCCATCTTTTAAGTAAATGGTTGTGACCAACATGTGCACGTTAATTGTGCTTCGTTCCTGGAAAATGATACTATTAAGCTGAAATGTTTTGTTGTTTAGGCATACAGGTGGAGCTACTTGCCAGGGTGAAAAAAGATTTTTGTTTTTTTTTAATCCGTCTTTGTGAGATTTCTTTTGGCAAGGGCTCAGGTTTCAGCATATGAAACTGGTTCCTCTGTGAAGCTTTTTCCACTTTTGCTGCTGGGGTTTCTGGGAAATGGTGCCCGGCTCGCGCGCCTATTATGTGAGTGTTCGTGGCCCATGTGCGAGGAGAGGAACAGGAGTGCTGACAGAAAAACAATCACACTACGATAACAGGCACCTGTGACCCCCTATCTGTGTAGTGTGCCTTTTTCAACAACAACATCCAAAGGAGAAAACACTCTTTCAACTGTCTTGGCTTCACACTCCGAATTATGGGGTCCATGACTTTATGAATATCAAAACGCACAGAAAACATGAATTTCTGCACTGAAAGAAATTCTGAGTCATGGAATAAATTGTATGATTCCCCCCCCAGCCTCCCCC
>JAODKM010000038.1:3784358-3809553 GCA_026780845.1 Petrocephalus sullivani
ACCCCACCCCTACCCCCGAGATTTCAACTAATAGAAGCACAAAAGCTGAGACAGCTTGGCTAACAAAGACTGGACTAAGAATATGGGATTACAAAAAGCACAGATAGCTCCTAAATCAATGAAAAGCGGGAGGTACTAGTGCCACGGCGGCAAGGGGAAACTGGCACAGAGTGAGGGCCAGAGTGTGGCTCAGTGGGTTAAGCCTCTGTGCCTGTGATCGGAAGCCCAGCCTGGGCACATCTGCCGGCCCCTAACCCCCAGCTCCCTGGGCCCCGCACGAGGTGGCTGCCCTTCATGGCCAAGCTTGGTCTCATGGAGAGCAAGGCTGGGGGAGGCGAGAAGAGAATTTCCCCACGGGGATCAATAAAGTATCTATTATTATTAAGACAGGTATGCTGACTGCTACATGCATATTAGCTCGGCAAGGCTCAAAACAACCCAACTGTAGTCACGGAGCAACAGGTGCACCCTGACTGGGAAAGTGTGCCCAGCAGAGGCAAATAAACCCTGGCTGAAAATCCCTAATGGAAGGGTATCTGAGGGACCAAAGCTTGCTCATAGACACCATGCCTCTCATGAATCACAGGTGTCCACCTCCAACTGCGGAGAGACAGCGCGATAATCTGCTGGGCTGAGTTTTCATAGTCAGGGAGTTTTAGAGAAAAGGCCGAATTGTCACAAGATGGGTAAAAAGACTGTAAAGAAGGGTAAATATATCCGTTGGGGTTAAGCTGGGCGATTTCATTAAATTCGCTAAATGAAAATTTATAATAATTGGAATCAGTGCATGAGAAAAGCAGATCGCATATTTAATGGGGAATCGATAAATGAAACGAACCGATACAACAATCAATACCTTGGTAATGTTGTAGTGCCGCTGTTCAAATGTAATAAATGTTGCTGAGGATGTAGTTAAATGTTCATCTAACTCCTTCTGGGGGTTTGTTTTACACTAAATAGGATGCAGCGGAGAATGATTATCCCTGTGCAGCATTTCGGCACTCGTAACCAACTTGCGGCCATATAATAAGTACAGCAGAGCGCTCTGCAGGCGGGCATCCCCGGCCCCAGGCGGCCACCACCCCCGCCTACCCGCGTTGTAAAAGCGGTCCAGCACCGCTGTCTCCCCGAAGTCCAGCTTCCCGAAGTGCACCGTCTCCAGCCGGCTCCCCACGGCTTCGCACGCCTCCTTCAGGCACTGCAGGGCCAGGCTCTCGGCGCCGTGACCCGGGATGCTCTCCCCGTTGATCACATACGCCACCGTCACCGACCTGCTCTTGCTCTTGCCGGTGGTCAGCAGCCCGCCGCCGTCCATGGGGCAGGTGACGCCGGCGGAGTCCTGCCAGAATGTCCCGGCTGCTGGGATGGAGCTGACAGCGCTGCCCTCTCCGCGGGGGGCAGCGGGACCCCCGCGGCTGCCCTCCGCCTCTTGGAGGGGGCCGATCGAGGGGACCAGCAGGGATATCCCCTCCGCATCTTGGCTCATCTTCAGAGTTGAGCGCCGCTCGGTTCGCGTCGTCTGGAAGTAGCGTGCGCGTCTCTCGTCGGCGGCGACCTCGTCCTCGTCGGCGCTGCCGTGCGTGCGACACCATGCATTGGCATGACACAGCCGTGCATGCCCCGCGATGCATTGCCGTGACACAGCCGTGCATGCCCGTAGCAGGGCTGTCACGGCGCCGCCGCGATATTACCGAGCGCGATAATGCGCGACACCGCAACGGAAGCGCGCGATTAACAGATTTCCGTAAAATCCAATTTGCTCCGATCGGCGAGATACAAAATAACCCAGCGCCGATCGGCACCCTCGCCCGTCACGGGCATGCATTAAAAACACGGCAGTTTGTTTAAATTGCTTTAATTTTTCATCTTAACTAGGTTATCATGCACTTAGTACCTTTTGGAAAGGGGGGGGGAAACAAGCAAAGTATTTACCGTCGCGTGCCCATATCTGCTGCATCTGCCGTCGACGTGCTCGCACACTTTCAGAAGTTGACCACGAAGGCAGCTTTCGGTTTCCGTGAGAAACCCCCCGAAGGGGCGGCCATCGGCGGTCGCGGCGCTGCTGCACCCAGTGCCGGCCGTCTATGTCATCGCCCGGGCATGCCAGGCGGCTACTACGGCGCTGCGATCGCAGATACCGCTCCCCTCCGCTTATTATCTTCCCCACACAGACTCACTCACGCCAGGCGGTACAATGTATCCAGTGCAGGATAAAGCGGCGTCCGCCCCCTTAAAGGCGCAGCGCGCCCCGGCGCCGCTCAATGGCCCAAAGCCACCTACCACCCAACGCGCCGTCCGCTTACCGGAGACTCATTAAATATTACGCGCAGTCCTGCAGCTGTCTGCGAGTCACTCCGGGGTTACGGCAGCACCTTTAATTCACTATATTCTAAGCAAAAATTGTATCGCGTGTTATACAAGTCGAAGACGATATACTGGATTTAACGGAAATAACCCACCTTAAATTTGTAAGATAAAGTACAGAAATAGAATCTATGTCAAATATTTTGTTTTTCTGCACCAGCGTCAGTCTCAGGCACTGCACGTCATTCAAGTTCAAGTGCAGCTAATATATTTTGGGCACTACTGACATCTAGCGGCCCCATGGGGCCATTTCCTCGATATGTTTATTCGCCGTTGACGTTTGACGCGTATGCAACCGGCTTATCCATCCAGTACGAGGTGGCAGGGGAGCTGGAGCCTAACCCAGTTAGATCAGAGATCACACACCGGGTATTTTATAAAGATCCTTTCACCTACTGCATGTCACACGCCGTGGAGTTTAGTAAGTTTCCTTTCCTGCGCAGATGGGATTCAATCCCCCAACCCAAGGTGCGAGGCAGCAGCGCTATCAAATGCACAGTTTTAATCCAAAGGATATTACCACATCCGTATCTCAACTACACGTCCTCTTAAGATTTCACTCCCTTTGTAAGGACAAGTGATTTAGCGAATGATTTCATAATGTGCTTAAATGTAACCAGGGGCGTCAGAAGCATTTTGAATGTGTGTGTGTGTGTGTGTGTGTGTGTGTGTTAGTAGGCGGAGGGGGGACGGTCATTAAATAATATGGTAATTATCAACCAGCAATCAATAAGTGGGGTTGAGGTAAGAACCTCTAATGCCATATAGGGAATATAGGGTAAGTATAATTGTTCTGCAGTCCTTTGCTGACCATGTGGATAGTTCTGTAAAATTTCCTGTGTAAATTATGGTTGTTTGTGCTTTCGATAAACCTGTTTCTGGAACAGGCAGTGCCCTAGGTGGGAGGGGTCAACACACTTTTCTGCTGAGGAAGTGGCCTGTATTCCTGATGGAGGACATATGGAGACTGAGGAGTGACTCCCCAGAGCTGGTTACATGCTGCACTTGTTGCTGGGAGCAGGCAGGCGCTGATCCACAGCAGACTGTGATGTGCTGGTGCTCTCTGCAGGGGCTTTTAAAGGACTGTCTCAGGGCAGGTGGAGGGACATGTGTGCATAAGATTCATTGTGGCAGTGATGTCCCTGTCCCATTTTAGTGGGTCTTAAACAGAGGGTCTCAAAGACCTCAGACTTCATGGCTGCACCATAAAATTCACATTTGCTCCACCATTTCCATGGGTGGTAACATTTCAGGCACTACGGGTAGAGAATAGGTAATTTGTGCCTGAAAAAGTACATGTACGGTACTGTTTCAGTATCTCTAATAGCAGAATATTCAGTCAGTGGACACTTTATTAGGGAACCATACATAACACTGGGTAGGAATACCTTTTGTCTGCTGAACCGCTACAAGGGTTGAAGAGGTTGGAACGTTTGGAGAATCTTTTTTTGCCCACCGCTGTGCTGTACTGAGCTCTTCTGTGTTATACAAATTAGCCCCACAGTAAATTAACCTTTTGGTCCTGTCTACATGCTGTATGTGTTCAGCTGTGACCATATTATTCACAGTGTTTCGAAGGCCATTTTTGTTAATTCATAGATGAACCTAAAGAAGTGGCCACTGAATGCACGCATCTTTTACGGTGAAATGCAGGCTGAAGAAAATGATAGCGAGATTGAAGGGCCTCTTGTGGTGAATATTATGTATTACATAGAACTTATAGTGAATGTCCCGTGAATCCTCCAAATTAACCATAGGAACACCAGAGGGCAATATGGGATAAGATTTAGATCAATACAGAATATTTTAAAAGTACGTTTGTTTAATCATTATATAAAACAGCATGAAATGAAATATCTCACCAGCGTGTCCTGATGAAACATGTGGAAAGCTAGAAAACCGCAAAACGAATTCTTGACTTTTAACTGCGAACTCAAAAACATCCACATGGGGAATATAAACAGGCAGCACACAGAATTCCAAAGGCAATCTCCGAGTCCTTTAATAAACGAGTAACCGGGACATAGAAGGCCAGATTTAAGCTCACAACTCACTAACATCTCCCCAGCGTCTTGAACTTCAACAGCACCGTATATGCAGGCACATTAACCAGAGGCGGACCATCACCTGAGAAGCCAAAAGAAAGTTCCAGCGGAAGGGGAAATTGGCAAGAAGAGTAAATTCGTTTTTCTAAACACTCAGTGTCCCCAGAAGGATAACACTTTTGCCGGCTCTCTGGTGTCCTCTGGTGGCCTCATCTGCACGTTGTCCAGGACGTGGAAGCAAGGGTTTGTGTTTATATTCGCAAAACATTTTCATAGTGCAAATACAGTATACAGCACATGGAATCCATCCATCCCAACACAGGTTATGATGTATTTGCAATCCATGTAATGCACATTACATTTTATGAAACTGCTGCTTTATTAAGAAGTATTATAAGGATTTGAAGGCAACATTCTTTGTCTGTCACCCTGTCCTAGGCAAACAGTATGGACAATGAATGCGTATTTGGTGCTGGGGGGGTAATAGTAGGTGTATAAGCACAGTACATGGCCGTCTACTTTTCATCACACTGTAAATGTGTTTTTTTGGCCCTGTGAGCTTGTCAGCAGTTTGATTCACACCCATTTTTTTAGATAAGGGTGTTTTCCAAATGAGACAGATTAAAACCAGTTTTTGCCAGTGGAGAGTCAGGGAGACCCTCGTGCAGCGTATGGGTGGCCTGACAGTCATGGTGGTGGTTTCGGCTACCCATAATCCCCATGGGCAGGGCTAAGTGCTCAGGAAGTATGGTGGTGCCATGTGGGTCAGCACTACACAACTGTAATAACATTTTCACTGTTATGCAGCTGAAATTCATCCAGCAGTTTATTTTTCTCGAATGTTTTGTCACCTTCTTCCGATGATATCTTTAAAATATTAAACCTTTTCACGAAGTATAAAATTCATAATAAGAGAGTGACATGCCGTAGTTGTATAAAAATATAATAATTTTATTTCAAACTACAAAAATGAAAACATGTAACGTTTTGGTCACACTTCTCAATAAAATATTACACAAAACTGTCATTAAGAACAGTTACCTCAGCAAAAAAAAAAGCAATAAACATATGACATATAACAACTAACAATAAACATATCAAAGCCAGAAGACAGACAAATGCTTTTACCTTAAATTAACTTAGTCAACTGTACAAAAACTATGTACAATATTTACAGCATTTTATCATAAAGGAATGAATCTACAAATCATCCAGTCTTTTTTTTTCTGACAAAATACTGATTTCTTTCCAATTACCTAAATCAGTCAGTCAAAGTCTCACATCTTCTTCCTTTCAGCGCTGTAGCAAACTCTTGAAGCGCCTTTACTCGGCTCCATGTCTCAGACGATGTCTGATTGGTCAGCGAAAGTTGGACTACAGCCTGTTGTCGTCAACAATGTAACACAAATTTCCCCCCGACAGTAGGGAGTGGGGTGTTGGGCACAGAATAGTGAGAGCACATTCAACAGGCATGCTGGTGGGTAAAGTATTTACGCTTCTCCTTCAAATTCTCTTACAAATCTTCACCCTCCGCATTGCAAGTGCTCTGAGTCTCAAAGCCAAACAAGTCCACTGCCACTCAAGGGGAAGTAAACTAGCACCTACCAGCTCGTGACAGCACAGGGTTGTCACCGCGTAAAACTATAGTGCAGTATTGTCACAGAGACTGGAGCACAGTCCCCCGTCTTTCTCTAGGGCAATATTCTGTAAGGCGACTAGCCCCATACTTCAATCTATACACTTTTACACATGTGTCTTATATGATTGGATAATTTTGTGTCTTCATAAAAATAGACAATGCATATTAAAAGGAACATACCAAGTAGCAAACAAGTATTGTGCTGCAAATGAGATGGTTATCTGTCAGATTCAAGTGAACAGTCGTCGCTCTTTCGTTTGTTTCCCTGGGAGGGGGGGGGCGCGTTCACGCCATGTCGCCCAGCATCTTCTTGTAGTACGTCGACTCGAAGACGTCGTTCTCGCTGGGGCAGTTGTAGTGGCATGCGCACGTCTTGATGAACATCATCTGCTTCTTCATGACCTGGCCGTCGGGGCACTTGAACTCCACGGGCAGGGTGGTGGTCCGGTGCGGGGTGCAGCAGCGGCCGTCGGTGCACACGCCGCAGAACTTGGGCAGGTAGGACTTGGTGGTGGTGCAGCCGGAGATCTCGAACTTCATGGGTTTGGAGACCCGGGGTGTCCGGATGCACTTCTTCCCTTTCTGCGGAAAACCGAGACAACGTCTGGTTGGTCACAAAGCCACTAGCACACGAAACCTCCCCATGCACCAACACCTGATAGTCATCTAAGACGTGATCATGATGCTAACCCTGATGCTCTGCTCCAGGTGCGATTCGCAGGGCCGGACCATGCACAAGCGGGACTGCTTCTCCAGTCGGCACTCGCGGTTGTCATTGGTGACCCGGGTGGAGATGCCCAGGCCGCAGGACTTAGAACAGGCACTCCACTCGGTAGTCTGCACCAAGCAGTTGTCCCGCATCAGAGAGGGGTCAGGTCCATAGGTCTCTTCTTCTCTGTAGGCTATGGGGTAGAATGACGTTTCGAGTCATTGCAATGGATTGAGACCTTCATTGGTTCTTATTAGTGACTCATTGAGCCTGACAGACCGATGGGAAGGGAACCACACTCACCAGCAAGAGCAGAGCCCACGAAGGTCTGCTGGTGTGGAGCATCACACACCCATTCCTCGCAGCACTTTCCTGGGACTTTGACCCGCCGGGGCACAGGGCAGTCGGGGCTGGGCAGACGCACGTCGATGCTGCAGAGGGGGACGCACCCTATGGCACCATCCAGGCACGTGCACTGGTATTTACAGCTGCTCTGGAAGGACTCGCCGCTCCTGTACACTGTTCCTCCGAACAGGCAGGTGGCGCCTTCTTTAGCTGCAGTGGACAAGAGTGAGATAGGTCACATTTCTGTGGCACCAGAAGATGGCACGATGCCGAGCGCCAGAGTCTGAGAACCTGGGTAGAAGCGCAGCAGATTGTACCGGCCGCTTACCTGTGCAGACACCGATGCGGCGGTGAACCGGCGAGCCAAAGTCACAGAACAGCCCCTTGTGGGGGTCGCAGACGTCCCGCTCGGTGCAGAGTTCGCCCAGCTGCTTGGCGCACACCCTGCAACACCCGCAGGCGTCCAACACAAGGCTCACCCCGGGGGCGCACTGAGGTGGGATGGCGGGGCAGTTGCACTGGCCGCTGCACTCCTGGGCCGAGGCCTGCGGGGTGCAAACAGAGGCGATCAGCACGGACCCCCAGGCAGTGAGCAAGGACACCACAAGCAGGCATCTTTCACATCAAAAGCCCGCGAATAAAGTGGCCAGGGATGCTAACAGCCCCCAGGTTTCAGGTACCAGCTACATCCAACCCAGTGAGCATGAGAAGCGGTAACGCTGGCATTCAGTGTTAATTGTTAGTACGACCTTAAGTGGCCGACTTACCCAGCAGGAGAAGGCGAGGCAGAGCAGAGCGGTGAGTGTCAGCTTGTTCATTCCTGCAGACATGACTGATTTCCTCAGCTGCACTCTTAACAAAGCTGAAACAAACGAACGAAAAAAAGAAAAGCCTTCCGAAAAGTCTACAGATCTCTCCTGAATCTGGCGGCAGCAGAGTCTCAGAGTGTGGTCAGATCGAGGCGATCCCGTTGTAAGGTTCTCTCCTGGCTTTGGTCAAAGCTAGAGTTTAGCTTCAGTGGTTCAGCTGCTGCTCTCTCTGGAGGAGGCTTGTTCTGTGCAGAGAGCCGGGAGCCCTCCTGTATTTATACAGGCCGGCCTGCGGTGACGTGCTACTGGGCTCAATGAAGTCCTGGACAAACATGGACATTCTTGGCATTTTTTCCTAGTTTCCTGCCCCCACCCCCCCCCCCCCCTGCCCCCCGGACTCACACCTCCTGACATCCCACATTCCTCCTGTCTGAAACCAGGCGCTGGCACGTATCGAAATAAAAGCACAGTCTCGACATAAACAGTCCCTCGCCGCTTCCTGGAATGTTTATCTCTGCCAGTCGGGATGTTGAGGATGTATGTAATGCTACAGTGAACGCTTCCCCTCTCAGCCTTTCGGCTCAGGGCTGCGTGCCTTTACCCTCGGTGTAGATGTCACCTGTCATAAAAACGGCTGCTTAGCAGAACAATGTCAGTGTTAGCGCAGAAATTTGCATAAAAGTAAAATTGTTTAATGCACTTTCGTGCTGATGGAGAATCTTCTTAATTCTTAATCTATTTCTTCCCCCTGTATCCCACTGTAAAGGGGTGACTATGTGGTAATAGTACCCCCATCCTGATGTAGGAGGCTCTGCTCCTTGCTTTCTGAGCCACACAATAGATGTTCAGTTCTCCGGTTGCCTTCGCTAGCTACAGTACTGCTGTGTGAGGTTTAGTCTGGGGCCGGCAGGCGCAGGTGTGCCGCATTCCAGGGGCCCGGACTCTATTTTGCGCTGCTGAGCAGACCCTTGGCTTGCAGGAAAGTGGCTAGACTCTGTGTTTGTGTATTTTTTTATTATTTTTTTTTTTCGTTCACAGGAACCCCAGACTCTCCGTCCCGGCTCGCTCATGAAAGGCGGGTCTGCCGCATGCCAGCCACCGAATCGGAAATGAAAAACTCCCCGAGAAAGCTCGGAGTAGCAGGAATGTGTGATCTGAGCCAGCAGACGTACTATTACTACATGCGTCCGGACGGAGAGGAAGTCAGCCTTATAAGGGAATGTTCGCTCGGAGACTCTGGCTCTCTCTCCCCCAGCAGACATACTGTAGGAGTGTCCTCCTCTTGCACTGTCTGAACGCCATCGCGCTGATGTTCCTGGATGCTAATGCTCCCCATCCGTCAGTGCCGGTTCATTTGGGGTGAAGCCAGTGGCTACTTCTGTGCGTCCTTTGTTCCCGTCCCGGACAAAAAACGGTGGCCAAATGGGGCATATGTGTGCTGCAGGACAGACAAACCGACAAGCCAATGGGGGAAAAGATAAGATCGGATTACCGAAATGAATGACTCCCAGCATAAAAGTGCACACCAACAAATAATCCTTTATTTGCCATTTGCACATTGGAATTCTTCTGTTCACCTACCCCATCTTGCTCTCCTTGGCTGGGGGGGGGGGAGGTCATCACAGCACAGGGTCAGCCAATCTGCAGCACCCCTAGAGCTGGGGGTTAAGGGCCCCATGGACATGTGACTATTCTGCTGAGGCTGGGGCTCAAACTAGCAACCTTCTGATCACAGGCACAGAGACCACTCACCACCCCCCAAAAATGATATGAAAAAGTGACAAGAAAGGGTCTGATGAGGCTGGGTGTGCTGCTGACGGTGTGTTGGGGGCAGTCAAACATCACTGTCCCCCTGCGCTCTCTCAGAGCCCACCATCAGCGTTATCTGAGCCTGCAGCCGTGCACCTTTCCCAAGAAATTCCCGACGCAGTGGAGCGTAGGTAAATGTCATGCCCTCTGATTTTCCTCGCCGCCTGTAGGGGTTTGAAGTGTTGGCCGAGGTATGACAGCTATCTCAGGGGCCCCTACCGCATTACACCTGTTCCAGCTTCCCGTTTGAGAGTCTCGGTATCATCCGGGCACTTTCTGGGGCCGTGAGACATCGGGTTGGATCGCAGCTAGTTCTAGTAAAGCCACCTATTGCATTAGCTATGCAGATGGTATTTTGGGAGCTATAGTTCACAAAGAAGGTCAAGGGTCAGCCCGCGACGAAATGGAAAGGATTCCACATTCGGTGTGAATAAAGCCGTGCCGGTTATAGTTGGACAAAGACAGCCATGTGACTGAATTGGTGGGCAGAGGGCTTAGGGTGGGTGGGTAATTTAGTGTTCCCAGGATAAAAATAACAAACACGCATTAGTAAAAGTGACCGGCAAATGGTCATTTTATCTGCTCCATTTCCATTCGCCTCGAGCTGGTATTTACGAACATTCTACCAGAACATTCTTTCTCCGAATCCATAATCTTTGACGAAACCAAAGAAAACAGTACAAAGCCAATTCATCCATTTTGACTACTCTGGCATTTTTTACCAGCAATTTCAATAATGATGAAGAGCATGCGGTTTATGAGACGTCATCATCTGCTGGACTGTAGGCTAATTTGTTGCCTTTATCATTAAATGTGTCATGTCTGATGTTAAACATGTTTCATATTTTTTGACCAAAGTAGCAGCTTTGATTAACTTTAATGCTTCCCTGCAGTCTACCACAACAACAAGGTCGTAAATAAGAGGAGAGCTGTCTTTTGATTTGTACAGTACGCAATAATGGCCATTGAAAAATTCCATAATATGGCAGTAAGACAAGCACATAATGGACAATATCTCAGAGTCATGAGATAACGCCAGCATTTGCCGGGCCTACTTCAGCCATCTTTTTAGAATGAGGTTCATGAGGTAATCGGTTTGCTTAGCTCAGTCAAAAATTCTCCAAATAAAACAATCCAACTTTTCTTTCAGGTGCTGTTAACCAAACCAGGATTTCCCCAAAAGTATAAATCACTTTAAGTGTTCAGAAGCCTCGTCAGAAATCTCAGATAGAATACTCCAGTGATTAAAATGCTGGAAGCGTGGTCTTCCCAGCAGTGAAAGAACAGGCAGACGGATTTAGGAAGGAGACACAGGCGAGGGTGAATCCCTCGTCTCCCCGGTGCGGCGACCGTGTACATCATGTGGTCCAAGTGACACAACGAGGGATGCCCCTCTGCTTTTGCGATGTGTGTTTTCCTAGCGGTGTTCCTGTGGGATCTGCTAAAACATTCCTCATGGGATTCACCACCCTCAGTGCGCTGGAGAAGATGACTCATGTGTCTCCCAAGGCCTTTCTGGTTGAATACAGGTCCTCTCTCTGTGGCTGATGACGTCAGAGGCGAGACATCGCCGCAGGTTCCCACTTTCCGAGTTACGGGCTTGGTGGTACCACACAAAACCTTCTTGTTTGTCTCAGAACATAAACAGTCACCTTCCACAGGGTAATGAAAGTGTGAAGGTCATGGCTAGAGATTTTGGGCCCATGAAAGCATACTGGCCCCCCACCCCAAATTATGCTCCAAAGCAAATCAATCGTTCCCCCCCCCCCCCCCCACCCCACAGTGCCCCTGGTGCCACTTAGTACATTGTTGTAGATTTTGTGTAATTCTTTAAACAATCTACATTCTTGTAGTCCATAATAATAATGAAAGGTTGTCAAAACACTGAAGTGTATTTAATCACAAAAAAGTGATTTTGCTCTGATTTGGAAGGTAAGTATATTTATTTTTTATTTTGGGCCTTAAAGCAAAAGAGCAAGACTTTCCCCTCATAAACATTCTAATATTAACATTTGACTCTTTTGTGGTGAATTTCAGTTGTATCGTTTCCCCCGCCCTCCATTCAGGGCTGCTTAAGCTGAACATGTGGTAATGATTTCAAAATTTGCTAATTATGAGAGATGCCATTTGGACTCTTTGAAGTTCCTGGCCGGACTTAAAACGTCATGGTCCAGTCACAAGGTTTTGGGCTGTATTTCAACCACACCACACAGAAATATACTGATATATTGTCACTTAAAAATGGGGAACAGAAAATTGGTTCAAAGACGTATGGACTGGGAGACTTCTCATGTGATTCATCAGATCAACCATAAAACTGTATTCAGATGTGTGTGTGTGAATTTAGAGTGGCGATACCTTCAGCTCAGACCTCTATAAAAAAAACAAAGCAAAGTAATGTTGTACACAAAGATCTCCAGCAAGGACTGCAATGTCCTGGCAGAACATCGGCTTAGGTCTGCAAAACCACTCTTTTCCTGAACAGAATTCCATGTGTGAGACTGTTTTTGCTGAATTCTGAACTCTCTGTTCATTTTGGAGTCTAGCAAAATGGTCTGGACAGCCGTGCAATGCCAGAGTACAGTATTCCAAATATAGGGCTCGGAGAGTTAACGCTTTACCAGACAACCTCGCTGACGGTTCCTCTTCCCTTTCCTTAGGGATCACGGGAGCATTCCTCGGAAGATGCGCATCATTATCGCGTCTCCCAGAGAGCCTGGTGTTTGCAGTTTCCAATGGCGCTGTTCTTAAATCTTCCCGTAGCTCTTTTGTCCAATGCACCAGAAGGCCAGGGCCACGGAAAGCAGCGGCATGCACCCACACTGACCATTTACCGTCATTTCCAGGAATGTTTTTCTTTGTACTGTAACAGCCTGGAGCGGTCCCTAGCCAAATTGCCGTCTGCAGTAAGCCCATTTAAATTCCCCAGTGGGCTGTGGCAGCACCGACCGGTACAGTTCAGTCATCTTAAGCTGCATTCTGGTCATGCGCATGACATGATGCATTTCCCAGCATGTCACTTGGTTTCCTTGATCTCAGAGTTAAAGCTCTGAACAAACCTTGGAGATGGCCTTGTTTATAATACTTATAAGCATATTACCACTCAGTTGAAATGTTTCTGCTCTGGCATAAGGAGGTATGCTGTTATGTATTGATTCATCCATCTTCTAACCCTGCATCCCAGTCCAGATCATAGAGGGGGGTCTGGATCCCATCCCATGCAGCACAAGGCACCCGGCTGTGGTAAACCCGGCATAGGAACTGTTATACGGCCATGCTATTAATCATTTTTGAAGCAAAAATTCAGGGTTGTCCGACTGCAATCTAAAACGAGTTGTTGCTACTGAAGGGACGTCGACGTGCCAGAACTGTCGAGTCTAATGATCATTTCTGGCCACGTGCAGAATTGCTCAGAGTTTAATTGTCGATCGTATATCAGCAAGAGCAGTCACATGATTGGTTTTTAATATCCCAATAGGATTTTTTCCCCCCTCTGATCAGATTGCTCTTTTCAGAAATGCACAATGAGATCCACGGACTACCTCCTAGGCACTGAAAAGCTCTCTTTCATGGGACCAGAGCTCAGTGGCTCCCAGACGCCAAGACAAGCAGAGGTGGAATGCCCTCATCATCCTCTCCATGGCAACCGGCAAGAGTTCCTGGGAACAAACAGTACCTGGATCTTATAGAAACAGCACAACTGTTTCCTGTTGAAGTGCAAGCCGTCGGAGCTTTGTGGGCGGCTGCCGGCATCATAATTTCCTCTTTTCGCCATATAATTGACAGCTGATGTCAGCATAAAACGGGCTCACTGATTTATCGATTGATTTATTGATTGTTTCTGCCTGCTGCTGACTGACAGTCAAGAAATTCAACGGAAGAAAACTACACCAGCCTTGCTAAGGAGGATTCACACGTGAACTGAGTAGTGAACTGAGATTTGAATTTGCATCAGTCCATCACTGTGACTTTGCAGCTGCTCTGAGGTCACGTTTATGGGAGGCAAAACACCGTCACCAACTCCTCTGGTGATTCTGGAAGCTGTGTTGTCTGAGTTCATCCATGTCGTCCCTGTATCAGGAGGCCGGGATTTTATTCAACCCCTCGGAAGACGGCAGTGCAGAGAAACAGAGAAACTGGACTGCCCAACCTCTAAGTGTATTTTAATATTTCATCCATTGGTTATGTTAACCAAATTCACATTTCATGGCATGCATTCCCCTTGATGTTCTTATTTTCCTTAAAAGGAAAAGTTGAGCTTAAACTTTGGAATTAAAACGCTGGATCTCACGATGTAAAGAAACAAAGAGTATGGTGTAAATCCCCTGTTTATGCTCACCACCGGAAAGACAGGGCCAAATAAGCTGCCAAGGAATATGAATGAGATCAAGCATTTATTTCATAATACAATGTTTTTTTTCCCTTGCAGTGTCACTGTGCCACATTCCAAGTGAGGATTGCATGCTAAAGGTGTCCGCGTTAGCACCTACCCAGACATACAAACCGCAGTGCTTTAAGAAGAAGGATAATCTTTAAAAAGAATGTTGCGGCTCACTGCCAGAAACTGACAAGGGTTTTCATACGACTTGGTTCCATCTGAAATGGAAATCGTATAAATCCTATCATATTTGCATGCCATAACTGGGTATCATGTAAATAGAAAGTTTGTCCAACCACAGAGGGGCTGGCACTTAATGGCACCACCTCGTCCCACAGCCCCACAGAACTCCAAAATCCTTTATTTCAATGTAAAGCCGCAATCTAACAACTGTCTCTGAATGCATTCATGCCTAAGTATGTCCGCATGAAAACCAGGGTCTGGGCCACATAAACAGCGGGTGGCAATGGTGCAAGCTTCATTTTTGGTAATTTGTTTTGCTGGTTCTTGAGGAGCGAGGAAGCCATAGATCTGCACCGCAATTATAGGTCTTTCAGGATTATGTGTGGACAGGATACGCCGAGCATGTTGGACGGGAATGTTAGTCTCTCTATTGCCTGGCATGAAGTCACATTCTTCTCCTAATTGGTTTCCTGTAAAACAATTTGAATGTTGTGATTGGTACCGATCAAGACGACTTTGGCCGTTTCATTGGCTGCCAACAAAAATGTTACCTAAACTCATGGACAAACCTCCAAGATGTGACTTAACTGTTTTCCTTTTTTCTCGGGCAGGTGCTGTGCAGCCCGATAGGCATGCACACCATCCAAGGTCTGCTCTGTTTCTTCCCCAAACTTCAAATAAAGCCGGAATATTATTTTTTCATTTGAATTTTTAAAAGCCGAACATTGTATACATTCAGTAAATACATGTGGTTTTTCACCTTTCCTGTACGGCTTTCAAAGGGCTTTCAGGTGCATCCTTTCATTTGTAGGGTGGAGTCCGGTGGGTTTTCACACTTTAAAGGACACGCCGGACACTGGCTTCTTTATCCGGCGAAATATTTTCAGAATGTTTCATGTGCTCCACGTTTGATGTAATATTTGTGTTAGTATGGCTGTCTTTAAATAAACCATTACCCCACTTCCCACCCATGTTGTGGGCCGCTTAACGGCTTGAGCGAGAGCGATCGTTTGCATCCTGAGTGCCGCTCGCGCCAGAGCAGCGTTCCTTCGCACTCGTTAAAGCGTAAGCTGAGACATGAAAGCAAGCAGCAGGGTTCGGCCCGGAAGCCTTCAGAGGGAAACGCGTTGAGAAGAAGGTGCTAATTCATCAGCAGGCCTGTCAGACAGGTGCCGCTTGTTTGCTTATCTTATTTCATTTTATTTTTTATGAAAAGGGTCATTATATTGTGCAAAGCAAATCTGACAGCTTACATCTTCCCCGTCGTATTTTTACTGACACTTGATGCTTCATCCAAGCGAGCACTTATCTCTCCTATATGATATTACCTAAATAGAGTAGAACTAAACAACTAAATACAGTAGAATGTGCTCAGTTTGCTCTGCTAACTGATTCAACCTTGCTGCACATTTGTTAGGCAAAGGTTCTTAAAAGATTGCCATATGATTGGTTGGAAAGGTGTTCGTCGCCGCGATGCGATAGGCTGCAATGTCATGCAATGTTCTTTGTCAACAGTTTATTTAAGTTTCTCATTTACTTAGTATTTGAATTGTATATGATGATACGTCGGTATATCGTCCAACCCTGCCGTAGGGGAATCAGCCTCCTTCGGGAAGCAACCAGTCCTTAATTCCTCTGTTCTTTCTGGCACGCAACCAACCAGGGAAATGAGTGGAAAATAGCACCAGCACTACGATACATTGTGTCTGTCTGGAAAGTGGAGGTTGAGTCATAGCTGTAAAGCTGCCCCCCCTTGCGTAACCCAGCAGACATATAAATATAAGCAGGCTGAGTGAAATTTCATTGAAGAACTTTGTCATAAGGAGCCCCACTCAGACAGCTGTGGTATTCTGCTGTGCCCACAGGGCTGAGGTCTTCAGATTGGAGATATCAAGAATAGTTTTTTTGTTCTCCTGTACTAAAAGTAAGACGTCATTGTGGGTTGGGAGTTTCTTGACAAAAAGTATTCTTATAACTGGTTGCATCTGGCCAGTGCATGGCTCTGGATTTTTAAAGGAGATATGAAAGAAATCTCCCAGCAGGCAGTGTTCCGTGAGTGGATATTTATGGGGACTTGTTTCCATCCAGCAGTCTTAGTTGTGTTATGTATGGAGTTCTGGAGTACAATATGTTGCTGACATACTGTATCAGCCGCACACACGTGCCAGCTGGCTTCCTGTTATGCGTAAAGGACTTCTGCTTATCAGAAACATCCTGCAGCCAGCAATGCAATAAATAGATTTTTGGATATGAAGCCATGGTCACAATGTAAGATTTACATGCACATATTGACTCAGGATTAGCTCAGGTTAGGTGTCCGTGCACTTTTTATTCTTAGCTTGAACACTTAGCTTAAAATAAATGCATAATGGGAACACACAGAGTTTTAGTTGGACAAAGGTTATTGTGAAATATGTTATTTAATTATGATTTTACCAAAAAAACTGTGTACTTTATGCCTTTTATTTTCATTTTGGTCTGGAACGCCATGAAAAAAAAAAGTCTTTGTATTTCACCGTAAATGTGTTTATTTTGGTGATTTTAGTGGCTGCATAAACACTGTACTGCACATGTACCTTCAGTGTTGGGGAGAACAGGCTGTACTGCGGCCCGCCACAGCTACTCAGCCAGCGCCGCTGAACGCCCATGAACTCGGCCGAGTCCCCAGCGTGAACCCGCTAAGGAACGTCTTGAGGGTGTCACTGCGCATTATATCGCACATCACGAGAGACAAAGAAAACTGTCTTTGTCGATCTGCCACTCCTTCATGTCCGGGGCAGTGCAGCATCAAACAGATCGGCATCAGGACCAGATGATGTGCCCTGCTCTCAGCCCACTGCCGAGGGACCTGCCATCTACATCTGAAGAGGTTTACATTTCGAAAGCAGACGTGGGCGGCCTCAGTCACCCCTACACATCTGTTTCCCTTTGATTTTCCGAACCGCTAATCTGTTCTCCAGCTCACTTACGCTGAGTCAGTATTCGTCTGCGAAAGAGACATGACAGGTTGAGGACGGAAAAAAAAAAAAAAAAAACGTCCGCGTCTGAAATGTAGAGAAACCGAAGCTGCAAATCTATACTGTATATCTTCAGGGTGTTGCTTCGTTCAAATGCTGCTCTGTGGTTACATAGCCTTGGCTAATCAAAGGCTGTGCTGGAGCTAATGGTAAAGGCGCCGTAAATACGGAGCACCGGGAGACATGGGCCGGCCTCTTATTTTGCGCCATAATTTATATATATGAAAAGTTTTCTCTTTTTTTCCGTCGTAAGCTTGGTTTCTGCGTAACGGTACAGCGCACACGTCTATTGGACAAAACACTATTTTGACTGTGTTTCCTTTGTCAAGTCTCTTAAAAGCCCCCTTTAAAAAGTTTATTTGATAATTACATATTTGTTTTATGACCGTTTTTTTTATCCTGCCACTGGAGATTATTATGGGTTATGGAAAATCAATTAGGTGCATTTTTCGGTTAAAAATACGTAATCTGCCCTAAGAACTTCTAGTTAACAGAAAATGATAAATTAGCAGTTCATTTAATAAAACAGCAGATTTTAAACTTGGAAAATGTATAGATTAATGGATTTATCAAACATTCTTCTGAGTCATTCCTGGAAATACACCTTGTCATAGCTGAAATGTCACTCAACAGAGGGGGCCGAATGTGCATACGCTGACCTTCTTTAGAACAGTTGAGTCTCTACAGTTCAGTACAGGTTGTACCTCAACATATTTTATGGATTCTTTTTTATGCATTCTTACAAACGGTGCCTTGGGCCTCTCCTCGTTAAAGATGTACCTTTGGCTTCCTTCATGGAAGCCCGTGAAGTGCTAGTAATGTTGGCTTCCTTCTAAGGTCATGTAGGCTTCCAGCTACCAGCTTTTGTCTGTTTTAGGCTGAAAATAAATCCTCTAGAGCAGATCGTTTTTTTTTTTTTTTTAATGAAAATAAGACCTGGATAAGATCAGTGCCTCGCCAGCACTGTCTTCCTGAAGTGGATTGGGCAGCACAGCAAAGCTCCAGCACTGTGGCACGGCGGGTGTATTTTCTTATGTATTTTCCCTGTGCTGTGGTGTTATAAGCGGACCCCCCCTCTGCAAACTTCCACTTTTTTTCATTTGAATGTACCCCAGGGATGGGTGATGGCAAAAGTTGGAAAAGTTGGCATCCCTTCAGAAGATACCGCTAGGCACGTGGGTGTGTAGTAATATGGCTGGCTTTAACCCCTCACCCCAAAAATTCATTTTCTCCCAGCCAGACATGTAGTCAGGTAGTAACATAATGAATCTGAACCCCCCTTGAAGTTAAATTCTGGCAATGGACATGGCTGCCAGCTTGGCCAATGGTCCATCTTGGCCTTGCCAGAATCCTTCACTGGTCCAGTGGCTACCCTGGTTTTCTCCTGCTCCCCAGTCCCTTGCAGCGTTATGTCTGTGACGCACCGGCATCGCATCCACAGTGTTTCCCATGCAGGTATGTAAGCTCCAAACACATGCTCTTGAGGTGTGATGCGACCGTGTTACCCATCCTGGCACCGCAAGTGCTAAAAGTTGTCAATGATTATTTCTGTCTATGTGCACTTTTTTACAAATACCACAGCCTCTTAGTATATTGTATACAATAAAAATGGGGTTTAATGTCATGCAATGGAGTAAAACCCAACTTTCCTCTCAGGCCTCTAAGTGAACGCTTTAATGGCTTTTTTCCCCCGCCTGATTTAATGCCTAGCCAGTCAGAAATATAACCTGAATGGAATTTTCAAGCACTGTTTACACTCGTTTCTCAACCTATATACAACCTTTTCTTATAAAACTTTCCAGAACCCATAAAACTGAGTAATACATTTTTCCAGTTTCACATAAACAAAATCCTGTTCCAATAGTTAACATATTTACATGTAAGTACATTTCCATTGTAATCTAAATAAACCCAATTCTGTATTTTCTACCTCCCTGTATACAGTTTTTCAAAGACCATAACACCTAAAATCTAAATGTTGATAACCATTAATCATAAAGCCAAGCTTTAAATATATTATTTGAGTAAGGGACTGACAGGTGGGATAATTTCCAGTGAGCAACCAATCCTGTCCCTGCATTCTCCAAGCAAACCCCTCAAACCACACTAATGTGCTACTTTACAGCATATAAGAACACTCAGAGGAAATATGTAGGATTTCCAGCGTGGTAATGTTCAGTAGTATTTATAAACAAATGATGGGAAAGATCTCAAGCGGTTATGGAGATTTTCATGGTTAGAGTACAGTTTGAATAAATGCTGGAAGTTGATAACCTGTAACTGGTAATGTTCAGTAGTATTTATAAACAAATGATGGGAAAGATCTCAAGCGGTTATGGAGATTTTCATGGTTTGAGTACGGTTTGAATAAATGCTGGAAGTTGACCATCCAACCATCCATCCATCCATCTTCCAACCACGTATCCAGTACAGGGCCTGGAGTTTATAAGAAAAGATCTCAGTAGGAATTCCAGAGCCCTGTATTTCCCTGTAACCCAGTTTTTAGGATGAACATTAGTGTCATATTCTATTTCCAAGGCAAACGTTTCTCAAAGCACAGTTTAATGAATCGAGACTGGTATTAAAAAAACAATGTGGATAGCCATTAGAGTTATGTAATTATTTTGTAAACCAAGCCAAAGAATTTCAGGTCAGATGTTTCCCACAGCTATATTTGAGACAATAATTTTCCTAATTTACATACTTCAGATTAAATGACCAGAAATGCTAGAGTTATAGTTTCCACATTCTGTTTAAGAAAAGTGGATTTTTGCATCTTTGTTTGATTTAAATGAGGCTTGCTCGGTTGAGATAAAATGCTAAAAATACTTCTGCATTGAGCAATGATTACAAAAATACATAATACTGGTCATTACTCATCGCATGGTGAGGAAATCTGCTGAGCGACCAGATTGCCAAATCATTTTATTATTAATGTGACGTAATCTGTTGACAGGTGGGAGATGAAAGTATAGGTAGGACAAAGTATAGATAATCAAAGTAAAAATATTTTTTTTTAGTCTATAAGTATCAATGAACAATATAAACATTAGAAACAGATCTTTTATAGCCTTCGACATCGCATAATCAACAGTAAAAGCACTAAAAGTAAATGGAGATGTGTGGGCCAGGCGATAATGAATTTGGCCTCCTCTGTCTTTCCGGGCCTAGCAGAAAGGGAAGGAATCACTCATCGGTCTTGCCAAAAATAGGCTGTGACCTGTCCCATCTAAGCACTGAAAACACCTTGGACAGTATCCCCTGTTTTCCAAGGATATTTGAAAAGCCATAATCATAAAGATTATAAAGCAGAGGCGGGTGCGGTGACTTTTGCAAGGGAAAGGAGCCCTGCCACCACAATACCCATGGCTCAGACAATAAAGGGCAGATCCCACAGACAGGCCTCTTCTCATTGTAAAGGAATCTGATGCATTCTGGGAGCAGTGAAATGCAGCCATTAGTAAGATCTTTTTAGCTGGGTTTCATATTAAACGCTTTCCTTAGTGGATCCTGTGACTATGTATGGAGTGAAGATGGACAGATTGATGCTTTGAATAGTCCAGTAAGAAAAGTTAAGAAAAAGAGAGTAGAAAAAAATTATGAAACTTACAAGGAAAAACAGATTAGAGTTGATTATTTTAGAGTAGATTCCATTTTATTGCCATTGTGTTGAGCACAGGAACAGAGCCAATGAAACTCATTTAGCATCTAACTAGGAGCAAATGAAATATATACAAACACATTGAATACAGTCAATTATAAATGAAACATAAACACATAAATTATGAATAACTAACTTACAAATGAAAAATGCAGTTGTGTGCAAAAGTATACATGAGGTAGTCTGGAACATAAGGTTTACTGGGCACAATATATTTTTTATAAGATTTATGACTGAAAATACCGTTGTTGATCAGGGCATGCATGTCTTTATTATTGGTAGTAACGGTACTTTTTTAAGAGCTAGTCACGAAATATCTGGACATCTCTGGCAGGATCATACATTAAGGCCAGCCTGATGAGTCTAGCAGATATACAGCCCTGAGGTAACCACTGCAGTGGGAACACTTATCTGTCTGAACTTGTTCTCTAGAGATCTGTGCCTGAAAATGGGAATGTGTGATTTCACATCCCAAAAAGCGACAAAGGTCTGTGATCGGGATTCCAGTAAGACGCTACACTGCGGGTAAATGCTGTGTGAAAGACATTACCATCTACTTCCAGAATATAGGAATACATGACTTGTCAAGGGGACGTGAAAACCATCACTAGAATGTTATTGTTTTAGGCGTGACGTCACCTGATCTTAGGCTGAATTTGATGCCAGTTTTTGAGTTACAAGTTGAGGGACAAAATTCAGGTGGTAAGCAAACCAGTGTCGTATTCCCAGTCATTAAATAGGTCTGAGCTTTGGGCCCACTTTTTGGTGACTTTCTACGAAACCTGATTTACTTCCTTGCTCGTTCCTCCCTGTGATTATGCTGAAATGTCACAGCCTCCCTGTTAAATTCCGCATCACTTGTCACTGCTATTCCCAAACGGGATCCCCGATTCTCCCCCCCATCCAAGTATCACATGGTCCTATTCTCCAGACTTCCTAGAACAAGTCACACATGTTTATGTTGAGTTCCTGCCATTATACTAAGAGAAACCTGAGTGTCACTTTCCCTTTACTATTGGAAAAAACGTGGCCAGCATGTCGGCTTTCGGTGACTCAACCGAAACTTGTAAAAAGAGTGCAGAAACGTCCTGTAATGTTCAACTGCGCTGTTCTGTCTCTTTTCCATTATTCATTTTTCTCTTGCGTAATTCGACGTCTCAGAATAACAAGTGCCGGGAGCGCCAATTACCCATGTCAGCCATAATCTATTTCACTCTGCAATTGTTCATGTGTTTTGAGGCAATACTTTAACCTTGCAATAGGATCTGCCAGGCCATCATGGGATCATCACAGGACAAACTGTGATGCCTAATCAGCTCACCATGGATTGGTAGGAACAGATATTCACCTCTTATTTGCTTTGATTTCTGTTCAGGGTTTGGATCATTTGGTTTTGGCTAAGGCAATATGCATACTGTTGAATGCTAGTTGAACCCTATAAGTCTATGGCAGGGCCTCAGTCTTCCGGGCTAGGTGTGAGCCCTCAGAGACCTTCTCACGATCAATGACATGGTATGTCACTTCAAGAAGAGCCTGGCTGCACTCTCACCTGGCTGATCTGAGGAAGTCGGATAGCTGAATATAACAGATGACGTAACAGAACGGCCAAGCATGTAGCTCTGATGGTCCTGACTTGGTTCTCGGTGATCTTTGTGACTTGCAGGATATAGAAATTGGAGGATTGAATGGGATAATTTTATTCCAGACATTATATTTCAGGCAAACAAACTGAGCAACATATGTACCTTTGCTCTCTAATTTAAATGAGAAAATCTTGCAGCCAATGAGAGCTTGGCTATTTCTCCCTGCTTCGAACAAAAAGTGAACTCACTGGCTGTCCCCCAGGCCCGCCCTACGACCAACGTATCCACGGCCTTTGCGCGATTCACACACACCAAACGGCAGTTTTGGTTTTTCATTAAGAATGCCTTTTTGTTAGTCCATTCCCCTCCTACTCCAGGCCACAAGTAGAAGGAATTCCTTAAAAAAACTGTGGTCTGTTCTGCATTCGGTGTCATGTGGTTCTATCCATCGGACTGCCAAGACGTTCCTTCACAGGGTAAGGATTAACCTTGCCTGAGATCCTGATAATATCAGCTTGTTTTTATGAAAATATATTAACTTATGTAGGAACACATCTCAGTCAGCAAAAAATGGAGGCAAATGCAGACTACCACAACTGAACATGCAGTTTTAACGGACCAGATCTGATTTCTGACGTTACAGTTGAGCACAGACCTGACTAGTGTCTCAAAATCCAAAGAAAACTTTGAATAGTGTGATGAAGAAATTGTTTCAGCCGTTTTCTACTTTTGGGAGAGTTTGGAAGGTCAGAAAAAAATCCTTTTGCAATTGATATAAGATGTTGGTTTATTAATGGGGCTTTCAGCGAGACAGCTGTTATATTTAATGAAGTTGCCAAGACTGGAACCTTCTGTACCTTCTGTTATGTGGCATGATTTATATAAGCCTCACAGAAGTCGTGAATGTCAGCATACGGCACTAATTGGGAGGTGTACAGGGCCAGTGTGGTGGGATTGGTGGGGGGGCTACGTCATTAGATCAGTCGGCAGTGAAGTTGTGTTCAGCATTCTCACACCTGTCCACCCCCCCACACACACACACTCAAAAATGCTATGTCATTTTGTATTTGTGTGGGACCCCTGCCTACTACTCTGAAAAATGGGAGCCTTGCTGCTGGCTTTTGTGCAAAAAGCAGATTATTCATCTATATCTCATGATATATTATGAAAACACGATTCATCGCTTGTGTTGGGTTCGGAATGAGCAATTAGAAGATTAGTATAAATGAAACCCGCAAATCTCAACTGTCAAACAAACCAAGGTTAATTTGTTGGGTATCCAGATTAAACTGTGACATGTTCCCTCAAAAGGGTGTTAAAATTGCTCTTCTGATGATATGCCTGAAAACAGGCAGCTTCAGTACAATCGGCTCTTGCTGGTACAATGAAGACTTTTGTCCTTCAGATGTGTTCAAGAAACAGCAAGACTTTAAATTACTGTTGCCATTCTTTTGGGACATAGAGCTACATGATTTTTTACGAGCACAAACTGTATCCAGATCTTGTTTTGTGAATATGGATGAGTAATTCAAGTGCTGTATTGTTTATAACTTTGTTTAGTGCTTAATGGAACTTTGTTAGCCCTGGATGACTTTTCATTAAAGCCACAATTTTCCTATGAGGAAACTTGCATTGTGCACCGTGGTTTTACCAAACATCTGTTGCTGGTGAAGAGCATCATGATCCCGAGTAGATTGATACAAATCCATGATATGTTGCTTCTCAGTGTCAGTGTCCAGCTAATGCCGTCATGTGAGCGCACACACTTACAGTAGGTACATGATATATCAGCTACTGTGGGTTCAGAAAGGACTAACCAGCATGTGCATGAAACTTTCTTAACTCCTCTCCTCCAGCACTTCCAGAAATGCTTTGGATGAAGATAGTAGGGGATGCTTGCCTCTCGGGATCCGGCACGTATCCAGGCAGCGTTAACCGATCGGCGTGTATCTCCCCCAGCTGCTACCATGGGAAACCTTCAGGAGGAAATGAAATACCCAGGATGAGTGGCAGGGACGCGGGCAGCTTGAGGTGCCCGTCTGAGCGCGGCTTGCTAGCGCCTCTGCTATGTATGCCGGTTTCCTCTGGGCGATGCGGTCCCTGAGCGCGGCTGGCGTTCAAACGTACGAACACCTCCCCCGGATCCGACCTCCTCCCTGTCTGCCGGCACTCGGCGGGGCTCGGCCTCCTTCCTTTTCCAGGGGTAAAATCGAGAAGGTACTTGGCAGCTGCGTGGCCCAGGAGCCTTTCCAGTTGTCCCAGTTGTAGAAGAAAAACGAGACATTGGAAATAAAACCAGACAGAGCCCAAGTGCCCTAATTGGTCACAGTAGGCTCACTGGAGAAAGAAATAACAAAAAAAAAATCAAATCAATGAAAAAAATAATAAGCTTTTTAATTTTATGCTGAGATTTCAGACTTTCAAAAACAGGGACCCAGCCAAGAAGCAGTAATTGCGAGCTTATGTACTGCGAATTTCGCTGTTTTGCTCCATTTCAGTCCGCATTCCTTCAATTGAGGTTGGCGCCCAACCCTTTCATGCGATGGGTATGTATACCCCCCCCATACCCAGCACACGCACGGCTACTCCTGCGATGGGTATGTATACCCCACCCATACCCAGCACACGCACGGCTACTCCACTCAGTCCCCAG
>JAODKM010000038.1:3824210-3837935 GCA_026780845.1 Petrocephalus sullivani
AGGGACCAGACATGATGTCTTCCACAGCACTGGGACCTTCATGATATTGAGGCTCAAATTAAAGATCCTGAGCAGAATATCCCCCCCATTTGTTAAATTTTACCTCAGAAGACCGCAAATTACGGGGCTGATTTTTTATTCAAGTCCAGCCCGGATAGCAGAAGTAGGATTTCAGCTACAATTCCACCCTTTGAGCACTAGTCCCACCTCCATCCTATCTCCACCCATCCATACCCCCAAATGATAATGATGCACAAGCATCAACAACTCATCCTCAAAACCAGGTTTCCACACACAAGATCTTTAAAAGACGCCACTGTGTATTACTACTTCCTGATTAATGGGCGTGATGAAGCTCAGCCGGCCAAGCCTCTGTTCATGTGATTGAACCCCGGCTTTGGCAGAACAGCCACATCTGTGGGCCCTTGAGAAAGGCCCTTAAGCCCCAGTTCCATGGGTGTTGCTGTAGGAGGCTGCCCTTCGCTGCCAAGCTTGCTGTCACCTACATGTATGTCATGGAGAGCAAGATGGGTTGGCAGGGTTCAATAAAATGTCATTGTTTTTAATCTGTCAACAAAAGCCAACAAGTTTCACTATGAACCCTGCGTAGCAAGGAGGGCTGAAGGCATCATACAAGGCACAAAAATTGCAACAAAACATATTTGCTTTTGAAAACAAATGAGCATTATTGACTCCGCACCATCTCTACAGTCAAGTTACAGTCACCAGACCGACAGTCAGGAGAATTAGCAGATGTGTGGAAAACACTTGATAGTTGAGATGATCCAAAGCTCAAAAATAAAGGCGACATAAATGTCCTTCAGAAAATTTGACAAAAAAACACCTTGAGTCTTACTGTTAATCAGTGGAAAGCCCCCCGTGGAAGAAAAGTGATTGTTATCAAGTAAAGCTCTAGAGCGAAAGAGCACTGTACCAGGCCTGTCTGCAAAATCGAGGCAGCGCAGCACACAGGATTTGTGGCCGTAATCATGGTCAAATGTCGATCTACCAAATGCTGAGTTGACTTTTATATGCTTTTCCTTCAGTTTAATTACTTTTTCTACCCTTATGTTAGCCTTCAGTTTGACGTTTAAGAGTCTGAAAAATTAAAGTTCATTAAATATTAATTTAAAAATTTATACATTGTACAAGGTTTTGGATCCTTTTTCAAGGCACAGTGAGAGGACTAATACACAAGGTCAAAGGATTTGGGACAAACAAACAGTGTCATCTTAGCTAGTTCAAAAATCTTCGTAATTGCTCCTAATTTCAGTGGTTAACCTCAATAAGTCGGAGCACTGGACCAATGATAATACTGACTGGCTTTTGCATCAGTATCGTGCCTGTTGTGGTTCTCAAGGCTGCGGAATCAGTAAGCCAATGATAAACACAACTCCCGACTTACAGTAAGCATGCCATCGAAGCCAAAAGCAAGCAAGTGACTTCAAAGCCAGGGCTAAGTTTCACTGCAAAAACTGGAATATCCGAGCTTCTGGCAGTAAGTCATAAATGACTGAGAAAGGCTGAAAAATAGCAAAATTTATGCGGCATATTTTAAAATGAAGCTGGCAATAGCGCCGGCGAGTAGCGAGAGATCTCATTTTTATTTATAACGTTTTTAAAATATTCTTCTTCCTAGCAGCGACCACAGAATACACTTTCATGGTGAATATGGGATTCCTCTCATACATAGATCTGTACAGCATGAACATCGTACTGGATCCAAAGTAAAGCTCGCCTTCCACTGAGGTTGCAATGAAAACGCTAGGATGTGTTGTGCGTGTCTTTTTTTGACGGGCCCACAGATATTCACAGGAGTCACTTTATTGGATGGAGCAGGAATGTTTCTCTACAAAGCTGTAGCTTTTAGTGTGCTGCTATTTCCTCTCGGTGCGGAAAGGTAAAGAAAGCAACTCAGTCCCCATGGGCCTGTGCAGACCCTAAAAATAACGAAACTAACGAAACACTCGGCCCCCACACCTAACAGAGGTTTTACAAGTATTTATGAAACAATTATATTGTTCCTCCCATGTTATCACATTAAATGTTTTTTATGAATGTAAAGCACACAACAATTATTCTGTGCTCCGCTCAAATGGGCTTCCTTCTATTTTTGTGGTACGGATGTAAGATTAAACTAAAAGCAACAAGTACTGTAGGAGGACTGCTTAGTATCTTCTGTGAGCTGTATAAAGGCCAACAGTACTGGAGAGAAATATGTAAGAAGTAAAACATGCTTCAAGGTAAATATAATTCCAGTTGTCTAAATCAGCTTTGGCTACTTATGCAAGTCCAGGAACCGGTGAATGTAGGTCACCACGTTCTCCAGAATTTCACAGAGAGCCCAGTAATGCTGGAGCTGCAGTGAGCAGGCAAGTCCAGCTGGCTGGATGGACAGTGGAGGTCACACTCCATGGTGGTGGTCAGCCAAAAACCATGGAGACAAAATTTTCCACCTTAGTTTGTTTATTCCCGTAAAGCTGATATTTCCGGAAGATTTACATTCTCTGGTGAGTTAGGAAAACAAAGGTAGTCTTCTCAAACTCACAAATGGGTAGAAAACATTGCGGTCCTATATAAGTCAAGAACAGCAGTCATATCTGGCCTTCTGCTCTAGCCAGTGTCTGGTTCAAAGGTACAGGTACAGTTGGACCTCATTCCCAGCAGCTCTCTCTACAGCCACATGCTGAGTGCTCCTGTGCAGCTCCTTCCCACTGTCACTGCTTTGACACCGTGAAGGACCCTGTGACCTCAAAGGGTCAGCCAACACTCAGCTGTCCCTGTACTGTATGTAGGGGGAGTCATCCCCACCGGCATGGGAGGGGCTGTACAGGCAGTGGTATAGATGCACCCCGGGGGCCATGGTGCTAGTCGTTGACTGGGTGTCAGCTCAGGCCAGGGGTCACTGCTCGGTGGCTTGGCCAGACACATGTTTACCCCCTCGCTGCTGCAGCCTCTCCGCGAGAACCTGAGAAACGCCAGTGAGGGTCTCTGTCTCACGCAACTTCCTCTCCTCTGAATGACTGCTCTGTCACAGGATCAGGATCGCCCTAGCACCCAGCCGCGAAAGACAACATCGAGGGTACGGATGACGCAGTTCGGAGTCTCCCCTCCCACCGGCACAGAGGACTGTCATCCAGGCTTTCCTGTCCACAGACAAAGAATTTCCAGGGTCAAGATGATAAGGAATTTCCATTTTTCCTAAGTAAGAATAAGTTGTACCATTAAAAAAATCGACATGGTGGTGCAGTGGTTAGCACTGTTACCTCACACCTCTGGGACCAGGGTTCGACTCTCTGCAATGGTTCCTTGTGTGTGGAGATTGCATGTTCTATCCATGTCATAATGGGGTTTCCTCCGGGTAATCCAGTTTTTCCCCGCAGTCTAAAAACATACTGCGGTTAATTAGAGTTACCAAATTTCGGATAGGTGTGCATGTGTGAGTGAATGGTGTGAGAGTTTGCCCTGCGATGGGTTGGCACCCCATCCTGTGTTCCCTGCTGTGTGGTCATAGGTTCTAAACCCCTGAAACGGATATGCAGAAGATGGATGGACACTTTTACAATTTAATTTATACACTATGGGATTTTTAATGTGTGCTCTTTAATTTGTCCAAACGACATATATGACAGATATCTGAAATTAATTCATTTCTATGGCTCACTTTTGTAGCCATACAACAAATTCTGTGAGCAAACTGATGTGTCACTTCCTAGTTTGGCTTGACAGACACTGACCTCTGCTGGAGAACATATATATTTATATCTCGACTGTATTGTGATGAGGTTGCTGGGACTGTACATGTTTCAAAGACACACAGTCTGCAATTAATTCATAAGCTGAATAAAAATCAATTTCATAGTGGAGAGATGTAACAGTGTAGTTCACTAATTACTGAGCCAAGTATAATTAAAATAAAAATGAAACAATTGCAATTACATACAATAATAGTGGTCTTCAAAGGCATTTAGAAGTAATCATGGTATTAGAGCTTTGGTACATTTTTACGTAAGTGATAAAGTTATTTCTGGAAAGGTCCAACTATTGCAGTGTTCAAAGAGCACACTTGGACGTAAGCTTTCTGATTTGTCTTTCAGGTTTGAATAATGTGTCAAAGCGAGAAATGTAATGTCCACATGCAGGCAAAAGATGTGACCTCAGAACAGCTCTTCACACGAAATGTTCTTTCATCTATTTTCCATACCCGTCTGTGCTCTGCTAGTTCTGTCTGTTCCGTCTCAAATAGATTTTTTTTGTGGCGGGAAAAAAAAACTGAGATTTTAATGTATGATTTAATTGCAGATATTCATAAGGACCCATTTCTAATCTTCTTAAATTGAATTTACTGACTTGGTTAGATGGCACTGGTGTCATAAGATGGGAGCATATTTTTAATAGAATTCTAAATGAATAGATCCATTAGTTCAATTTTTGAACTAGATAGATGATTCATCTTTGAATCACCATGAAAGGTTAGGTGAGTCAACATCTCGGTTCCTCATTGTGACAGACGGTTCCCACTGACAGAAGAGTACACTTAGCAATGATGTGCTACAAAAAGGAACAAGCATGCTCCAGAGGGGAAAATGATGCATTGCATTTTACAACAACTCAAAGAGACCCCTCCCAGAGCTCTCCATGACAGAAAAAGGATTTCAAATCATTAAACAGAAGCAACAAGCCATTTATTACACCTGGTACCCCCATACTTTTCTGTTCCTTAACTCAAACCTTTTATAATCCTATATTTAACCATAGATTTTGAAAAGTCCTGCAAGTCAGATTATTGTTTTACTGTAGAGTACCTGATTCAACAACCTTTACAGTCCATAGGTTTATAGTCCTTAAAGTCTGCGAGACTTGTGAGAATGTCAGTCCCAATTAAGGCTTCTGCTTAGAAAGTAGAGTTGTTGTTGTTGAGTGCAGTACTCATGAGTACTTTGGAAGCCTGTACGTACTCATTCTCTATGTTATTATACTCACTGGTGCTGAAGGTGACCTCAGCAGGGCAATTACATAAGGCAAAACTGACAATACTCTGATTTATAGGCTTCCTTCAACATCAGCTGCAGGGTTTACATGTGTTTATCCAGAACCATTTTCACTAACAGGCATCTCAGCAAAGAGTTAATACTACTGGGTCACCATCGGATGCTTCCTGCGGCGCCCTGCACCCCGTTGAGGCGTTGTAAGGCGGAAGCCTACCTTTTCTTCTGCGGGTTGAGAGGTGACACAGGTATCCCTTCTGTCCAAGCGGACCTCCTGAAAAGCAATGAGTGCTTTTCCCAGGCGGCCCCTAACATGTTGGCATATCGCTGCGATTCTCAGGGTAATCGCAGTAAGTCCCAATAAATGGGCCGCTGGATCTGAGGCCTTAGGGCGAGCGGTTCCGTCTGGTACCAGGGAGCCCAAGGTGCTACCAGCAGAATTATACAAAACCAGCTTGAGCTTCCTGGATACCTGGAAAACATACAATATGCACATTTCCCCTCCGCTACGTGTACTCTTTAAAATCAAAGCTAACATCTTGCTACACTAACATTTAACAATGCCACAATGGCTTCAAAGTTTCACCCATGATTTAGACATCTCGTCTGCCCAGATACTTTGAAACACTGCAGCAACATATATATGTCAATAAATAAGCTTTTGCAGAGAGTGTAAATTGTAACAGGCCTAAAGAGTATGTGATTACACTTGGATACACTTCTTATGCTTTGTGACTGCGTATAAGGGTACCGTTCAGAAGCAGACTCTAAAGGGCGCAGCAGGGAATCTCCTGGAACTGAGATAGATAATATTCTAGAAAGTCCACCTGGTCCTGATGTTAATAATTGGACTAAATGTTGTCAGATGGGTGAATGCATGAGGTAGATGAAGCCAGAGGAGCATTCCGTGTGTGGAAATAAGGATTTCTGGATTCATGTTTCTAGCCATGATGCAACCTGATAGACTAGGGACAGATAAGTAATCAGGTTTGCTGTGCTGATTAATTACACCGGTTCCTTGCTACGTGGGATGGTTATAAATTGGTGTGATGTCTTTCACCCATATTCAGCTAGATTAAGCCACTAATAACAAGCTCCGCTACCTGGCAGGCCTGACCGGCTCCCGCTGAAAGCATGGTGTTCATCCAGTACATCCTCCGAATGCTGCTCTCTGTCCGAAACCTACCTGAATATTCCCAGATGAAGACCCCATTCCCTTCCCGAACACTTTCATGTGGCCAAAACACATGAAGTGCTTGCCATCTATTTATCTATTTTTGCTATATTCCATTATATTCTACCGCCCCTTTCAGAAGCATTTGCCATTTCAAATCCTGTCTGTGTCATAAATCCTGGCTGTGGGTCCATTTGAGTTTCCGTTTCCTCATTTTAGATATTTAAAATGATCATATAAAAACTTAGCATGAGGACAAATCATTTGAAACAAGGGTTTTGGGGATAAGAAACAGGGAATTCCATGAGGTAAGATCTTTGTGAGATAAACGCATTTATTAGATAAAATATAAATGCTCTTGAATACAAGGATACTATTCAAGCTTGGTGGAAATCACAGTGTGGGAGTAATCTGGAGAACATCCTGTTCGCTGGTATTAAGCTGATTATACGTGTTCTTATGCTTTAGCTCTGAATGCTCATTCAGAAAGGTGCAAGAACACGGCTGTTAGTCTGCTTTATGCACCGTTAAGCAGGTACACAGCAGCGCAAACATGACAAAAAATACACACACAAGCAATGATCAGTTACACTATATGTACACATGTAAAATCGAGAAAAAAAATACATTTAATCCAACTGCATACCTTCATATTTGACTGCATCAGTAAAATGACTATATTGTAGTTTTAGACATGGGTGTATACCAAAACATCTAGCAGTTTTTCTGTCAGAATAAATCATTCACCCCTTCCTCCACCTTCAATAACTGTTGATCCAACACACTGTGTTAGAATAAGCCGGTCAGCAGGGGTGGAACGTTCAGGTCCAGAAAGTACAAATCCAGACCAAGGTTTTGTTTCAACCAACCAGTTAAGTATAAAGAGTCACAGTTGCGAAGCGCTCAACTTGTTGGTTGAAACAAAACCTTGGTCTGGATTTGTACTTTCTGGACCTGAACTTTATACCTTTGCTTGTCATGCTTCCTTTTTTTTTTTAAATCACAACTGGCCTCAGATAGATAATGCCTGATGCTCCGTCCAAGCCGTGGAGTTCTGTGGTACAATCACATCCAGTGTGAGCGATTCACCTTGGGACTGGGGCCTAATGTTATTCAGCAAAGAATAAGGTGGCGATTGAGCACGCGGAGTAGAGGAGGGTGGGAATCAGCGCTCGTCCACTACTCAGCACGGACGCCGCCCTGCAGGGGCTGGGGACAGGCTCGGCCATTGGTCTGATTGTGGGGGGAGATATGATGGTACCTTGAATCTGAAGGGGGCGAGAGGAAGGAGACCAGCGCGTTAGTAGTAAGGGGGTAGAAGGACAGACTCTAAATCTGGTTTCCAAAAGGTGGAGAAAAATGGAACACAGGAGAAAAGAGAAGGTAGGCTTGGCTGGTATTCTGGTATACTGTGGTATTTTGAAATCTGCGGCTGCTATCGTGGGACAGAAGGTGAATTTTAATCGCCAAAATATCAAAGTACCAGAATAGTGCTGCTTTTTAAAATACTGTTGAAGCACGGTATGCTGTGGTATCATGTTTGGGCACACAATGATATGGAAAATGAGATGCCACTCAAGCCTAGTATGAACACATGTGAGTCTGAGCATAGCTAGCAGGGGTGGGAACTTTGGTCAGCTCACTGGAGTGAGATTTTCAGTTTGAGTCTGCATACACATGCAGACACATTTACATGGATGTAACAGTTTTATTACCTTGTAAATAGACGGTAGGGTTTGCAAACTGCCCCAACGAATTTGATGTAGCTAATTTTAGTTTATAATGGAAAAACAGAGCTGGGTAATCCAGATCCAAAGAGTAAAAATCCAGCCCACAATTTTGTTTCAACCAACCAGTAGCACATTAAGAGTCTCAGACACAAAGTGCTCAACTAGTTGGTTGAAACAAAATCCTGGATGGGATTTTTACTCTTTGGATCTGGATTACCCAGCTCTGTGGAATAATATAGCTTTGCAGTAAGATTTCTCGTGTGAGTGTGAGGGAGTCTGAAAGCGAGTGCCATGCCAGATGTGTGAGAGCTGGAGACCCTGAGCTGCCCCGTCACCCCGCGCGACCCCCACCGTCGCTCACCGACCACTCATCCTGGCTGTGCTTAGAGCAGCGCACATTCATCGGCAGCTGCAACACCACTTCGTTGAAGGCCTTGCCCCTCTTCTTGGACCACTTGTACTTGTCCATGGCCTCCGTGAAGGACAGGTTGCTGTAGCGACGCGGGCTTTTGATGTAGAACGGCCAGGTCCTTTCGCCAGAGAGTGAGTGTCACAAACCTTTAGATTTTGCTTACATTATCTTGCTGGGAAAGTCTGCAAAGTCTCCTTTTCTTTTCCTTTATTTGCTAGTGCATGTTTGGGGTAGGGGGTGGGGGGGGGTAGTAAAATGAGCTTTGTAACTTAATCTGTTTGGAGTGGCTCCGCCTGACCTATAGGAATTCTGCCACCCCCGCCGATAGGCACAAAGGGGAGACTGGGCCGGCTGCATTAACCCCGATCCTCTCATGGCTCTCGTTTCCAGGCATTATTCCCAGGATCGGCACTAAACCCACCACCCATCTTACGAGTCCATTTGGCCAGCGCCGCTGCCAGGAATGCCTGTAATGTCCCGTAATTGCTATTCAGGTCGGGTTCCCGGGGCCCGGCACCAAAGGACACTCTAAATTCAACGGACCCGCCCTGAGTCGCGATGGTGACCCATCTTGTGTTGCAGGGGAGACTGGCGGGGACCAGATCTGTGAGCCCCGTCTGTGGCCCACTTGTGCCTCAGGCACAGATTTCCTCCCGCAAAGCACAGAGCCTGACGAAAGCATCGCCTTTTGTGTTCGGTTAAATTAGTAACTTCAGGAGACCTGTGTTGCTGTCCAGGTAGGGAGAGATAAGCTACATCCCAGACATCAATATTCCATTGACAGATCTATTTTTCGGGCAGTTGCTACAGCTCTACTATACTGTACTATGGAGATCAATATATCTCACTCTCCTGAAAACACTGACCACACGCTCTTAGCTTCCAACGTCCTGTATATTCCTGAAAGAATTCCTTATACTTTTCTGACAGCACACTCGTTGCATGCATCTTTTCATGAGTTCAAAGTAAAAAAAGGAGAAAACGATTCCAGACTCCGTCTTGTAACCATTTACACTATGTAAAAAAAAAAACCCTGTTGCCACATGTTTAAATTACTTCTATTGCAAACTCTCTCCATGTGTAAAAATTAACTAAGCTCTGTCAGGGGCGGGGGGTGGTGGTGGGGCACCTGGTCACATACACCTATTGCAGGATTTTTAAAGTTAAGGAGCCTGCAGGAGACGTGCCACAGGCAATGTTACCGTCGTTTTATGAAACTTTCCACATATTTTGACCTTAAAATTGCATTTTCTTTAAATACAATCACATTGACAGGCATGTTACCAGGCGTGAGCCGGCATGTACAGCAGCATACTGACAGGCATTAATGACACCGGTGTTGTGTCATGTGTAATGGTGCTGTGACCCAGAATGTGAAACTACACACTCACGTGACAGGGACCTGGATCTTTTTCACACCAATGAACTTTAGCTGCCCAGAGATTTCTGGAAGGCTCTCGCATCGGGTGAGGTTAATCCTTGGGTAATACAGCAGGTAGGACAGACACATCTCATCGCTGGTACTGAGCCCGCCCTGCGAAGATGTGGGGCACAGAATTAGGCAAGACCGACACTAATCTGGATGTGTCATGGAAAACAAGCACACACAATTAAGAATAACTCATTTTCCAGGAAATATCCAAATATCAGTAAAAGACATACCATGCTTGTAAAATGTTTTCAAATTCTGTAAACTGAATTTAGAGCATTTTTTAGTTTTTAGAATTTAATGTGGGACAATTTTTGAAAATTCAGAACGACTTCTTTTTGTAAAGCAGTCTCCCGCCCCCCCCACCCCAAGCACTGCTCCCCGGGCGCTGAATTAGCTGCCCACTGCAGTGTCACAATGTCACATACGGGTTAAATGCAGAGGACACATTTCCTTGTTGTGCACTGTGTGCTGTGGTGTGTCCACAATGACCATTAATCACTTTCACTTTTCATTTTCACTTTAATTAATAAGGATCAGCAAATTTCATGGACTAATGTAACTTCCTGAGTGGGTGAGTGAGTGAGAGGGAAAGAGAGAGAGAACGAGAGAGAGAGAGAGAGAGAAGGGGGGAAGAGATACAGCGAAAAATGCAAACAAGTGGCGCCACCCACTGGAATAAATATGATATGGCATGGAGTTATTTTTCATGGGACGACTACATTTCAAAATATAGTGCATGTTAATTATTATTTAAAATTACAAAGCTGATCAACAGTGTCTTATGTTAGTTTAAATGAATTAAATTTTCCAGTGTGAAGTAACGATGAAACAATCCTCATGAGTAAGACAATAAGTGGGACACAGCATTCTTCTGCTGTAAAGCTGCCCTTCTCCCATTTCTCTTAGAAGCAGAGCCAGCTTCGGCAAACAGCTTTATTAGCAAAGTCCAGCCGCAGCTCCGTGTTTGCAGACAGGCTGTTCAGCCAAGGACGGGCAGTGCTTCAGACATGTCTGAAAGCACCTAGCGGCAGAAGTGTGGGAGCCGGCTGGAAATGCCCGCAAGATCCACAGCTCCAGCGCAATCTGATTTAATCCGCAGATTTAGAAAGACAAAGTCAAAACACATATCAATCTGTTGGCAATGATGCAGAAAAGTGCCACTGTGGATGACAAGCACTCCTGCCCACTGCGGTTAAGGGCGTGCCAACAGCTGCAGTTGGAAAAGGCTACAGAGTGCAAAACTGCTAGATCTGAGCTTTGAAATCCCAAGGAATACAACAACATGGAAAACAAAATAAAGCAAAATAAAATAAAACGGGCAGTCCTGCCCATTACGAAGCACCCTCCCCCTCCAGACAGGAAGCCACATCTTAGAGACAAGCTTATTTCAATACTATCAAATGGCAGAAGGCAGCTTAGCTCCAAAACAAATACAGTAAAACAGACACTGCCAATTAAAGGAGAAAGCACTGCACAGGCTGTATTGTTGCTGTGGGATGGATCAAGCTAATATAACAGACCCGAAAAGAAGGATCTAGTAGGCCGGCGTACATGTTTATGATAAATGCAGCGGGGTAGACATTCCTGAGGACAAACTGCAGACAGTGCTTACCCAAGTCATGTTCTTCCTGCCTCCTGTATTATACTTGCACTCTGTGATCAAACTGTCGCCCTGGAGATGTCAGAATGGTTAGTGCGTCATTTGGTCGCTCAGAGCAAAGTATTTTATGTATAACAATCTTAACATTTTAGCGGAGGTGGGACTTTTGAATCGTGAGCCTGAACACGATATGCAATTCAAAACATATCATCAAATTCTGACAAAAAGAGTCATATTTAATACAGTAGTCAAGAGTTTCAAGGAAGCAACGAGTAGCATATATTTTTGTGCCTCAAAGAGGTGTTCTGACTGGCATACAACGTAAGAAAGAGTACAGTCATGATGTCTCCCGTAAATGTTAAAAATGTTATATTTTATATTTATATAAATATGCTATATTTATGTTCATATTCTCTTATTTTTCCTCTTTACATTTTATTCTATGTTGTATATCTTTTTCTATGCAAATTGTTTGTAGGTGTTCTGCTGCTAGAAAGTTCCCGGAGGAACTTCCCCGAGGGATTAATAAAGTTTGTTCGTTCGTTCTATCTATCTAATTCATGCAGATGTTCCTCTGGAACGCCATATTTCTCCCAGATGTAAGTCTAGAACATTACAGAAATACCATAGTCATGCAGATAAATGCAACAGCAAACCAACAGGCACCACCAGCCTCTCCTCTGTGAGGTACTGGAATTCCTGGAAGTTGAAGTCGAACTCGTCGTCCCGGGCCAGGTGTTGCAGCTCATCTCGGTTCCGGAAGTGCCGGACCCTGATGGCCCGGCCGGCCAGGTGTGAGTGCATCAGAACCGCAAACACCTGGATCCCGCTCGGCCTCTCGTGCCCCAAGGACTTAAAAGAACCAGATAACATGAAGGCATTGCCTCAGGCACTGGGAACTGGGATAGGAGAACAAGACATGATAGGGTGTGATGTACTGAACTAAAGGGACTGTTTCTTGTCAAGTTGTAGCTAGGCTTGGTTGGTATGTAGATTTTCATACCGTCAGACAAATTCAGTTCGATATGCCCGAAAAACCCCAGTAACACCCAAAATACCGTGGTTTACAAAACTACTGTAATGCCCACCTGCCCAAGCCTAGCTGCAGCCAGTCGTATCCCAGTGGGAACTTTGAAAGGTGTGTAAATAAAACCATTGCCATCAATTTATCACGGCCCAGACTGCAAGGCTCCAGATCCATACCTCCTGGAGACACTCCTGGGCACAGTGTCCCTCTGAGACAAATTCCGGGAGGCCCGGGGGTAACATGTGGTACAGGCTGACCCACACGCCTGTCTCGATTACCCCTGCGTCATAGCGCCTCAGCGCAGGGGTGTAGAAAAACCGCAGGCCAGAGCTGTCCACCAGTCCTACAGCGGGAAAATGGTCAGCGATGCTTCAGTGAGGACTGAGGCTCGCAGGCTTAGAGAGTAGACAGAGCTTGTTAGGAGGAGCCCTGTGATGTCAACAATAACAGGTGGGTAGACATGGGAACAGTGAGAATATATGGTTATTATTGATTATGATGAAGGTGAACTAGGAGAAGTTGTGTAGAATCCCCTTGTTGATGTACCTTGTTGTAAGGATGGATTGTCATAGTGGACCTCCATCAGGACATAAAGTGGGTCCAGGGAAGTGCCGATGGAGAGGCCAACATGGGGTGGGTAGGTGAAGCCCTTTGCAACCCACAGATAAACAAGGTGACACGCTACAGGAATTAGCAAGCAAGCATGCACAGCAGGTCAAGCGGCACTGCATAAACGTGGGCTTGTACCCAGAACGCTGTGGAGCATCTGCTGGGCCTAGACAAATATGCTCAAGTATTACTGATAACTTCCGGCAGAATATCGAGCATTACAAATGTGAAGATTTGTATAAAAGCATCAGCTAAAATCCATCCATTCATTCATTATCTGAAATCGATTGCTTTATTCAGGGTCTCAGCAGATACAGAACCTATGGGCACAAGGCAGGGAACAACCCCGGATGGGGAGCACTCACACACCATTCACTCACACATCAGACCTACGGGCAATTTGGTAACTCCAATTAAGCTCAGTATGTTACTGAATTGTGGGGGGGAACCAGATCACCCAGAGGAAACCCGACAAAGACATGGGGAGAACATGCAAACACCACATGGACAGAGGCAAGGCAGAGACTCAGACGCTGGTTTCACACGCATGAAGTAACAGTGGCATCCACTACACCACCATCGTGCCAAATTAAAAGGGTTTATTCAGCAAAATTTTTAAAAATCAACATTAATATTCACACACACACACACACACATATATGTAATGCATACATATATATACATATACAGTCGGACCTCGCTAAGTCGAACTCAAAGGGACCAAAAAAAAAATTCGACTTAGGGAGTTTTCGA
>JAODKM010000038.1:3884513-3901993 GCA_026780845.1 Petrocephalus sullivani
GTTGGTGTGTGCAGCTGCTTGAAGTGCGCGATGGAGATGATGACCACCAGGTTCCCCATGATCGTCACGGTCATCCCAGACACAAAAAAAATGTACAAGGCAAACCTCGCAAATCCAGTGTAGCTACTTTTAATACACGTCCCATTAGTTGCTGGATAGCAGTACTGAAATGTTTCCAGCTCTAATGAGATATTCATTTCTTTGTCACAAGGCAACAAAAAAATTAAATAAAATAGCGTAGAGCTGTTGTCTGATAAAGCCCTGCAATGGGCTGACATCCTTTGCAAGGTGTATCTCTGCCCTGTGCCCCAGGCTTCCAGGATTGGCTGTAAGCAAAGACTGCAACCCTGTACTGGAGAAGCAGTTATGGATGATGGATGTAGAGATGTTTTCTTAAAGGTAATCTGTTTAGCATCTCTTGGACATGTTCAGTAGTTTGATTTTCTTTTGGAAAGACCTTCGTTATTTATGTACTTGAACATCCCCTTTGGGACGAGCAAACCTATTACAGCAGGTCACGCAACACGCAGATGCAAATTATTCTTCTATTGAATACACATATTTTTGCATATAGTAGGTATGGGAACAAGTGTATGGCCTAATTATCTATGTAATATACAGCATGACTCAGTGTGTTGTCAAAGGCTGTAGAACTTGATGGTTTGATTTATCGGAGATAAGTTTAACCTGCATATCTTACATCCAGTCTGTATTATGTGTTAATGCAAATATAAATTGATAGGCTAAACAGGTAACAGACATGCAAAATAAACAGATTGTTCAGAGTTTTGTCAGAAGTATTTTTTCTTTCTCCAGCATCTTTCCACAGGTCTGAAGGTGACCATATCACCACAGGGGTGATGTTTTCACCTCACAATAGGTTTATCAGAACGTAACGCGGTCATAATCTGGGGTGCAGCTTCATTATTCCTCAGTAGCCAAATGATCATTCATCTATCTTCCTGACTCTTACTCAGGGTCGCCGGGGGCATGGAGCCTATTCCAGGCAGAACAGTGTACAAGGCTGGGGTACACGCTGGGCGGGATGTAAATTAATTACAGGACGCAAACACAGTCATGCACTGCTGGCAATTCAGAGATGCCAGTTAGTCTCACTGTGGCAGAGTGCAGCTCAGTGGGTTGGGAACCAGTGCCTATGGCTAGGAGCAGGGTTAGGGTTAGGGTTAGGGTCTGGCATATGGGGCATTTTGCAGGTGGCCCAATGGGAATGCGGGCTGGCAAAATTTGTCGTGGGGGACCCGAATGTCCAGGCCTTATTTTTAATCTCAGGCTAGCACTGGCTAGGAGAGTAATCGTACCACTGTAATCATACAATACCATCAAAACTCTGGCTAGGAGAGTAATCATACCACTAAAATCATACCATACTATAAGAGTCCTGGCTCAGAGAGTAATCGTACCATTGTTGGCCAGTAAGCAAGGCCATTAACCCCAACTTCTCCTGGAATACTAACCATTTTGATGGTCATTATGAGATAGTGAGCAACTTACAGATCCATTTTTATCCCTGAGGATATTCATATTACAGTGAAACCTTAATAATTTAGCAGTGTTGCCTTTTTGATATGGACAAAATAACTTATTTTGTGTCTTTCATTATTAAACATGACAATCTTAATAAATATGTTAAATAAAAACATGTCTTATTGGTGTCTCGTTATCAGATTAAGTAATCACGAAGCAAGATTTTTTGGTTCAATTTAGTATCTCATATTTTTGATTCGATGTGTGAACTTTATTTAAAGCTGCAGAACCACAAGATATAGTAAAGTACTTCATTACCACAAAATTTCCTATGTTTTAATGTATTTCTTACTTTTATAACCCCTAAAGTATGGTTAAGGTATGTTTCATAAGAAACGGACTGGTTAACGTAAGTCAGCGTACAATATGGATGCTTTTTCATTCACTTTATGATTCCCACTGTGATTATTTAGAGGAAGAGAGACTGAATGTTTGATTAATGTGCCAAGGCGGCCCCACTCCAGTCCTGGGGGATCTTCTGTATTAGCTAAGCATGATGTAAGTGCCAGAAGCAAAGGGCCCAGTTAGCAGTAAGCTGCCTCCCAATCAAAGGTGTCAATGCACAGATTACACAAAGTGCAGGTGATGCAACAGCCTGACCTCTTGCAAGTGCTGAGAGCTGGGAAGGTAGGATTAGGTGCAGAGAGGCAGAAATGGCTATGGGGAGTTTCTCTGTGTACATTCTTCATGTGGGCTGAGCTATTAGAGTAGCTCATGCTACTCATGGTCTGAAGGCCTAGCAAAGGACAGATGACTTAGGAGAAGGACTGAGAGGGCAGAGGGGCAGCAGTCAATCTAACTGAGGGTAGTAAGAAATAATGTAATAATATGATAATATTATAGATAATACAGCTCTGCTGAGATTAGGGAACAAATAATTAAACACATTTTGTGTTTTGTCTCAATAAAGGTTTAGTATGGGTCTTTATGTGCCCCAATGCCACTCCCTATGAATATCCCACATATCTTAAAACTTGCCGCATTTTATCAGTATATACATCCATCCATCCATCCATTTTCCAACCCGCTTATCCGAACAGGGTCGCGGGCAGTATATACATGTAAATTTAAATATACAATACATAATAGTACAAGGAAAAAAACACCACTGGCCAGTGGGGGAAAACTTGTCTGGTGTACCTTGTATTGTTTTAGCAGTGCATCACTTATTTTTTAAGACATTTCTGTTTCCTAGTATAATACTGTTTTAAATACGGAGGGTTAGAATTGAAAGATGTTGGGATGAGAAGATGCATTTAGTTTTTTTATAATGTCGGAATATGGCAGAAGTACTCAGCTGATTAATTAGTAACAAAAGTATTTGCATAGTCAATAAATGTAGTCATTCAGAATACAATTTCATTCGACAAGAATGTCTGTAAAAGATTCTGCCGCTGAGAATTATGCTCAAAGCTTTCCTGAACCAAGAGTAAAAAAAAGCATAAACCAACGGGTTGAAGCTGGAGTTCATATAACCAAACCAAACTAAGGCATCAATTAGTGTAGGTGGGATGGAATAGCCGATGAAGGGGTCCATACTATTGCAGAGGAAAAAAGGGGTCCAGCAGATAAGGAAAACTCCAACCACCACTGCCAGGGTGTTTGCCTTCTTTCTTTCATGTTTCCCAGAGACTGCAGACCTATTTCCATCCTCCACCTTAATCTGCTGTGTCAGATCCTTAATTGATCTGGCCTGATGTCTTGCTACAATGTAAATCTTGAGATAAATGCACAACATGATGAGGCCAGGGAGGAAAAAAGCAAAAATAGTAGAGAATAGAGCAGATGATGGACTGAAGAATACAGGGCATCCTCCAACACACTGCACCTGTGTCTCGAAGTAGTGCTCACTGCCTTTCAGGTTGAGGTCTGAGAAGATCATCCCAAAAGCGAAGATGGCCGGGAAGACCCAGCTGGATATGATCATCAGTAGAACAGTGACAGAGTTGACTAAGGAGCGGTACAAAAGTGGGGTGCAGACAGCAAAATAGCGGTCTACAGAGATGAAGGAGAGGTGGAAGATGGAGGAGGTGCTGAGCATGATGTCCGTGCTGGTGTGCAGCTTGCACACAAACTCTCCCAAGTACCAGCAGCCGTAGACCGACCGCATGGCACTGCATGGCATGACGAAGGCCCCCAACAAGAAGTCGCAAACTGCCAGTGAGAGAATGAGGCAGTTTGTGCAGGTGTGCAGCTGTTTGAAATGTGCTATAGATGTTATGACCAGAAGATTCCCACTTACTGTGACTAATATCGCAAAGCTCATGAAAAGAAACATGGAAAACTGAAGGCTTAGAGGTTGGACACTCTTCTTGCATGATCCGTTCACAGAGTCATAGCAGTATTGGATGTCAATATATACATCATTGAAGTGGTTAGAGTTATTCAAGAAGTTCATGCTATTCAAGTTCTGGAAGCCAAGTAATAAAATAAATTTCACTTTGACTACAGTCTGTGGTGCTCAGGGTTTTATACTGAAACTGCTGAGAATCGTTGCCAAGGGGCATGAGAGAACCTACCTTAACAGCATCTATATTCAATGCAGTTATGCTATAGGGACAATGCTCAAGAGTGCGTAATGTACTCTGGGGATGTCAAGGCCCCAAACACATTTATTGTTGTTGTATATATCTGTGCATGGACTGCAGAATGGGTGGACACCTGGGCCTGTGCTTAGGTACCTTTTTGAGTGTCATTAAGAATGTACTGATAAAAAAAAATATGAGAAAAACATTAAAACAATTAAATGCTGAAAAACTTTATTATCATTTGCAAATGATGACAAGGTATACCACCATAATTAGTGCAAGATTGTTTTAAATAAGCATGCATTATTTGTATGTATCAGAACACAGCAAAAGGGAATAATTTCATCTTAATGATTTTACTTGGTTATTTATTTTTAAATGAAGTGTACTACCTTACCATACTATTTGAAAAATTAGACGTTACACTAATTAATTATTCAGACAGGCCTCAGTGGAGGCATCTGCCATTGATATCCTCTTTGCATTGTTAAAGAATTTAAGAACATTATCATCTAGCTTGAGCAAACCGCACCTTATTATCGCACAAGCTCATCAAAGATATCAAAACGTAACAGAATATTGGAATTAAAATCTTGTAGACATTGTGTATTATTACTCATTGGTCATTAGGTGGCGCTAAATAGTCATCCATCAACCAACCATCTTCTATATTGCTTATCCATTACATAAAATCTATATGCCTGGAGCAATTCCCAACGAGCACCGGGCATGACGTGGGGTGGGGTGAGCACTCAGGGCTTGGAAACAGCAAAGGCAAGCTGTAAATAAAGATTATTTTAGGGACATATAAACAATTAAAAAATACCACCTTTTCATATGTTTAGTTTCTTATCTGTGTAATACACACCATGATTGGGATACCAACCCAATAAAGGACTCATTGTCCCATACCTTTTGGAAACTCAGAGAAGCCATTTAGTCTAACTGCACATCTTTGGGTTGCAGGAGGAAACCTGCATGGCACAGGGAGAACATGCACATGTCATGCACACACTCACAATGTGGAGGCAGAATTTATGGATACAGTGCTGGAGGTGTGAGGCAACACGCCTGCCCTCTGAGTTACCACACTGGCTGAAGTGCCTGTTTGTCTTCCAAAAGTCTTAGAAGTGCAGACTTTTTAGAAAATATTTAACAGATGCTTTTATCCAAAGCATTGCATGTTTTAGAAGTCATTCTGCTGACCATGGGGTTTAAACTGGTGACCTTCTGATCACAAACATAGCATCCCAACCCACTTAGCCACACACTACATCTATTTCTCAGGTAGTAGAGATACAGGGCTACATTCTTCCAAATACTATAGGACTATGTCACTGCTTCTGATTAGGCAAACTGATTTATTGAGCTTCGGCACTCTGGAAAAGGTTTAATGAGGTTTTATTAGAAACACAGAACAGGAAATCCATGGCCAGGACACACTTGTAAATTCAACAATTAAATTACTCAGGGTGGTTGATCTCATGAAAAATAATTGATAATAAAATTCTGTACTGATTGGAAGACGTGGTGTCCAAACAGCAGGGATTATGGTGCCTCTTGCCGCCCTGAACGCGACGCTAGCCAACGAGGACGAGGCCGCTCAGAATGCGAGGATCTGAGAACTTTTAACCAACCACAAAGCAAACAACCGTGAAGCTTATATCTCTGTGCCAACTGCTGATGGGGTATTTGTCAAAGCACATAAAATGATTTTAAGACAAATATTACTGTTATGAATAAATAACATTAAAGTAAATTTAAAACAATTCGCATTGTTTTAAATGCTATAGCGCCAAAATTAGTATGCGATTTGCTTTCCTTTCACAAAAACATATATATTTTTTCCTGTGCCTCATTTTAATTTATGTCCCTCCACGCAAACAGCGACACTTCAAAAATAATTTAATAAAATACTATATCTTTGTATTGAAAGTCCCTTTTTAACATGTACATTTGTAACGTGTTGACACAGTATAAAAATGTAAGTCTATAGGTTTTTTAAACACATAGAGTTATGCCACGGGCATTTTTTACTGTGTCTAGAGAGTAAAAATTGCCATGTGGAGACGTATTTCGTCTCTCTGTGTATACCCCGGTGGCATTCTATACACTTTCTCTTATATTGTGCTTGGGAACTGTTGGGTCGGAACAAAAGTTTACGCGCTTGTATTCTGCGGCCCTCTCTTTAGCGGAGTATCTCTACATTCCCATTGGTTGCCGCCCAACCACGTCATAGCTCATTGCCATAAATTTGGCTGAGCTTCAACTTCGTTTTGACGCTCTCACCGCCCAGATCACGATGTGCCACGCCGCTCCTCAATACCTCCCGACGCGCCCTCCCATAGAGAATGAATGACTTACGGTCACTTTGACGCTCTTGTCGCTCGCAGTGTGAACTCAGCATTACAGTTTTCTCATTACCGAGGATCAATTGATAATAAGAAACTTATATCTGTATAAGTATGATCAATCCATTGGAATTCTTTGATTTTCACATATATATCATTGTCCTGTCTTATTTAAAACAGAGACACACATTTACAGGTCACAGTGAAATTTGGGGGTCAGGCGCAGGGTCAGACATTTATCTAGTGCCCCAGCAACAGTTGGGGTTAAGAGCTTTGTTCAAGGACCCAACAGTATTATAATTACTCTGTTGGTCACGGGATTTGAACCAGTGACTTTCCAAACATGGGCACATTGTAATTTATCCATACACAATACTTATACATTTTAATTTTTCGATAACTTACTTAAGTCACAGAAACGCTTTTGTAATGCAAAATTTCATAGGTCTGACTAATTTACATGAGAAGCCAACATAAGCTAGGAGATGAATGATTCCCACTATGTTGGTTTAGAGGAAGAAAGACTTAGTGTTTGATTAGTGTACTGAGAAAGCCCACTCCAGTCCTGGAGGACTTGCTGTATTACCTAAGTGTGATGCAGGTGTCAGAAGCAAAGGGCCATATTAGCAGTAAGCTGCCTTCCAATCAAAGGTGTCAATGCACAGATTACACAAAGCAGAGGTGATGCAACAGTCTGACCTCTTGCAAGTGCTGAGAGCTGGGAAGGTAGGATTAGGTGCAGAGAGGTGGAAATGGCTAAAGGGAGTTTTTTCTGTCAACATCTTTCATGTGGGCTGAGCTGTTAGAGAAGCTTGTGGTGTTCAAGGCCTGAAGGCCTAGCAAAGGTACAACAAAAAATGCGACTATAGTATTAATTTATAACAAACCTTCAGTAAAAGACAGCAGTCTGAGAAGGACAGAGTCCAGATGATGTTGGAGAAGGACTGAGAGGGTAGAGGGGCAGCAGATCTTACTGAGGATAGGAAGAAATATCAGGATAGTATGTTTAGGCTGACACAGCTCTACTGAAATAAATAAATGAATAACATTTTAAATGGTGTGTCAGTAAAGGTGTGGCACGAGTCCAAATTACATACTCCATGAATATCCTATATATTTTAAAACTTGAAGTTATTTATCAGCATTTACATAAAAGCACAAGTAAAAAAAACAAAAAACAAAATCAAAAAGATGCATTCTGAAAAAATGGTGACCAGTGGAAATGACTGTTTTATTTCATTTTAGACAATGTATTTGATGTATGTACACTTCGGATATGGACCTGGGACTAACTGCAGCAGTATTTTTCTAGTAATACATCATTCATTTTTGAAGACATTTAATAGGGCCTTCCACTATACAGATTGTTAGAATTTAAACATGCTGGGAAAAAAGATTAGTTTTTTCTATAACGGTTCAGAAAAGCACCATAATTCAGGACTTATAGCCAAATAATATGTTCATTCATACAATTTAATTAGACAAGAATCTCTGTAAAAGATTCTACCACTGAGAATTATGCTCAAAGCTTTTCTGAACCAAGAGTAAAAAAAAGCATAAACCAAAGGGTTGAAGCCTGAGTTCATATAACCAAACCAAAACAGGGCATCAGTTAGTGTGGGTGGGATGGAATAGCCGATGAAGGGGTCCATAATATTGCAGATGAATAAGGGGGTCCAGCAGATGAGGAAAACTCCAACCACCACTGCCAGGGTGTTTGCCTTCTTTCTTTCATGTTTCCCAGAGACTGCAGACCTATTTCCATCCTCCACCTTAATCTGCTGTGTCAGATCCTTAATTGATCTGGCCTGACGTCTTGCTACTGTGTAGATCTTGAGGTAAATGCCCAACATGATGAGGCCAGGGAGAAAAAATGCAAAAACAGTTGAGAATGCAGCAGATGCTGGGCTGAAGAATACCGTGCATCCTCCGACACACTGCACCTGTGTCTCGAAGTAGTGCTCACTGCCTTTCAGGTTGAGGTCTGAGTAGATCATCCCAAAAGCGAAGATGGCTGGGAAGACCCAGCTGGATATTATCATTAGTTGAGCAGTAGCAGAGTTGACTATAGAGCGGTACAAAAGTGGGGTGCAGACAGCAAAGTAGCGGTCTACAGAGATGAAGGAGAGGTGGAAAATGGAGGAGGCGGTGAGCATGACGTCCGTGCTGGAGTGGAGCTTGCACACAAAGTCTCCTAAGTACCAGCAGCCGAAGACCGACCGCATTGCGCTGCATGGCATTACAAAGGCCCCCAACAAGAAGTCGCAAACTGCCAGTGAGAGAATGAGGTAGTTTGTGCAGGTGTGCAGCTGTTTGAAATGCGCTATAGCAGTTATGACCAGGAGATTTCCAGTAACTGTGACGAGTATAACAAACCCAATGAAAACAAACATGGAAAACTGAAGACTCAGAGGTTGTAGATTCTTCTTACATGATCCACTCACAGAGTCATAGCAGTACTGTTTTTCTATGTATACATCGTTGATGTAGTTAGAGTTGTTCAAGAAGTTCATGCTACTCAGGTTCTGAAGGCCTACTAAGAAAATAGATTTCACTTTGACTGCAGTCTGTGGTGCTCTGGGTTATATACTGGAATTGAGGAGACTCGTTGCTAAGAGGCATGAGAGAACCTACCTTAACAGCATCAATAGTCAATGCAATTATGCTATAGGGACAATGCAAAAGAGTGAGTAACATACTCTGGGGATGTCAAAGCCCCAAACATGTTTATTGTTTTTGTATGTGTGAATGCATGGACTGCAGTATTGGTGGACAACTGGACCTGTGCTTAGGGCTGGGCGATTTGGCCTAAAAATTATTTTTTTTCAGCCTACATTCGATTTACGTTTCCAATTTAGAATTTTTAAAAACATTATTCAAATAAGCAGTACACGTTTTTTTACATGCACTGATTCGTAGCTCATATTTGGGGTCAACTTTATTTAGCCTCTGAATGAACCCAGTTTGTTTTGACTGTATATATGGGCAGCATATCTTTGGTGATGAAACGTCACTGCATCTGTAATTTATTTCAACCTGGATCCCTTATCATTAAAATCAATCTGAAAAGGATGCCACTATTTTTACCTGCTTTTTATTAGGAATTTGGAGGCTGCCGCTAGTTTGCGCATCTCACAAAGCTTACATAAAAAAATTACAGTACACAGTGGTTCATTTTATGAGGGATTTTGAATAACCAAACCGCTTCCAAATGACAGAGGAGATGCTGATAGTTTTCAAGACAAGCTCCTCACTGTTTTCATTTTGCTACTGTGTGTTGCTGTTCAAGGGGGCAGGGAGCTTTGACAGAGAGCAGTCTGGCATACTGTAATTTTTGGAGCTGCTGATGATGAGTTATTGCATGTGCAATAATCACCAGAGCTTTAGAAGATGCATGAAACATTTGGGTGGCTGCCAGCTTTTTGGTACTATATGGGCATTTACTTATGCCTCTGGCAGGTGTGGCTCGACTGCGGGATCGCACCGCAGCCATGCTGCCACCACCGCTGGCAGCGTACCCCTTCCAGAGAACGTGTCTGGCCATTAAAGGGGCCAGGTCCATTGAGGATGCTATCCTGCAGGTCCCCAGTATCCCCCGAAAGGAAGCCCCAACGCCTCTAGTTCCCGAGTCTCCAGTTCCCTAGTCTCCAGTTTCCGTTCCTGCTCCTGAGTCTCCTGCTCCCGTTCCTGCTCCCCATGCACCGCCATTCCCCTTCCTGTTCCTGTGCCTCCTCCTCCCGAGTTACCTGCACCTCCGGTCCCGGAGGTTCCTGCCCCTGTCCCGGTCCTGGAGGTTCCTGCCCCTGTCCCGGTCCTGGAGGTTCCTGCCCCTATCCTGGTCCCGGATCCTGACTCCACTCCTTCCTCCTTGGAGGAGGAGGAGTTGGAATGGGACCCCTCAGGGCTTGCCCTTATGGACCCCGGAGACTCCGTCCGCACCTGCCTCCGCAGCCCTGTCCGTAACTGGGCAAACCCCGGCTGGTTCCTGCCCGCCCTGCCCCCTGGCTCGCCCTCGGCCCCTGTGGCTCATGGGGCGCCTTCGGGTCCTCCAGCTCCTCCTTGGCGGTCACCTGTGCAGCCCCCTTCAATGTCTCGTCCATCGCCGCCGGTGTCTCGTCAGCCGCCTGTGGGTTCCCCTGCCTCGGCTCCTCGGCCACCTGTGGTTCCCCCCTCTCTGGCTTGTCGGTGGACTGCGCCTTCGCCGGCTGTGGCTCCGCCGTTGCCAGCCATGGCTTTGTGTCCCTCCTTGTCTTCGTCGCTGCCCCCTTCACCTTCCTCCTTGCCTCCTCCTTTTGTCCCTCTGCCTGCCTCCTCGGCCCCTCCAGGGTCCCCTTCTGCTCTGGCCTCGCGGTTGCCTGCTGCCCCTGTGGCCTCTTGCCCGTGGGGGGGCCCTCGGGCTCCCCATTTTACCCTGCCTTCTGCCTCTTTGTCCCCTGGTTTCTTGCCCCCTGGTTTTGTTCCCCCTGCCTTTGTGCCCCCGGTGTCTGCTTTCGTTCCCATTTGTTCCTCTTGTGTCCCCTCCTGGTCCTTTTGTTCCTCCTGGTCCCTCTAGATCTGTTCCCCCGGTATCCCCTGTTCTGTTGTCCCTGTGCCTGTTTGCCTTGCCCGTGTTGTGTCGTCTGTTGTCTGAGTTGCTCCCCTTGTGCCTGTTCTGTGTGTCTGTCCTGTTCCCTGTGCCTCCCTGATGGTTTGTGCATTTGTTTTCCAGGTCCTGTGTCCCCAGTCTTGTCTTGGCCCTCTTCAGAGTCCTGCTGCCGTTTCCCCGCTCCGCACCCGGCACGCTGTGAAGTGTGACAAGAATATGGCGTCTTCATACAGATTACTAATATTTTAGGCACACTACGAATCTGCTTACCAAATGAGAGGAGGCCAGACCCAGATTTGCAGGAACAGGCAATCTTTATTAGATCAGACAAGCGTGGTAATTTCAGAGCGCTGTTCTGGGAGAATGGTCGGGGATGGAAAGAAGGGTCGAATGCCGGTGGAGTCAGTCCTACAAACAGGCACGGAACAGTGAGACGGAAGGAGGGGGAGATGAGACGTCCAGGAGCAGGCAGGGAAGGCAGTAGGGGAGATTCAAAAATGAGGGAGGTTCTGGGGAAGGAAGGTAGTCTGGGTGAGGCAAACACACAAGGTTGACAGAAGCGACAAGGAAGCAGGGTAACACACTGGATGATCAAGTGCTCGGTAAGGCATGGATTCATGGCAATACTTTGCGAGGTCTGATTGGGAGCGTCTCCTCCTTATAGATCCTATGATTAGGGCTGATCAGGTGCACCTGCCGGGTCCCGCCCTGGGGGCGTGACATCAAATTGTGGATGTAAGAAAATGACCGTGTAGTACTAAAAAGCTGGCAGCGTTGGCCATTCTTTATTTATGGCTGTGTTCTCAGGCAAAATTGTGCATGAGCCCACTCCCTTGGATGAGAAGCAACTCCACACATGAATGGCTTCAGGATGCTTAACTGTTGGCATGACACAGGACTGATGGTAGCACTCACCTTTACTTCTCTAGACAATAATTTTTCCAGATGCCCCAAACAATTGGAGAGTGGCTTCATCAGAGAAAATGACTTTACTCCTGTCCTCAGCAGTCCAATCCCTGTACTTTTTGCAGAATATCAGTCTGTCCTTGACATTTTTCTTGGAGAGAAGTGGCTTCTTTGCTGCCCTTCTTGACACCAAGCCATCCTCCAGAAGTCTTCACCTCACTATGCATGCAGATGCACTCACACCTGCCCTACGTGTCTTTTCCCTCTGTTGCCCTCAGGCGGAGCTTGATTAGCCTCACCTGTGCCCTGTTTGGCTTTACCTTGTGTCTCAATCCCATTGTTAACCCAGCACACCTGCCTTGTGTTTGTTCCCTGATGTCCTGCCCTTTATTAGTCAGTCTGAGCCCTGTTACCCCTGTTGGTTGTTGTTAGATGCTGTCAGTGCTGTGGCCATGTTGCCTGTAGCTCCTGATTCCCTTTTTCCCCGTGTTACCAACAATAAATACCCCGTTGAGGGGCTTGCTCACCGCAGTCCGCATTATGGGTCGTACCTCCCGCCGGCTACACGACACAGCCTCAGTATAGTCTTTTTTTATATATGTAATTGCCCCCCCAAAAAATCTTCCTGGCCCACCCTGTTACTGAGAGCTGGAGCCGGGCCTGGTTGGAAGCAGTAATGTTTTGTAGAAAACTAAGGCAGTGTATTATTACTGATTGGCCATTAGGTGGTGCTAAATACTCATCATCCATCAACCAACAATCTTCTTTACGGCTTATTTATTACATAATATCTGGCAGTGAGTTGTACTAGCTAAGCATAATTTCCATCCTAAGATTAGATGTAAAGTGTACCTTAAATCATATGTTGAAACTAGATCATTTTATCTCAATCTTTTTTTTTTTATTTGGTTCCATAATGATTGTCTCCATGGTGTTTTGATGCATGGTATTCGATTTTATTGCATTATTGATGTAAGTTAGGCTCTTTGGCGACATGTTTTCTTAACCCATGACTTTATGACTTATTCCATCGCCATATACACATATTTACACACTTGCATGAAAACGTTAACTTGAGCTTCATAGCTGCTGCTTCAGTCTGTGCCTAAAAATGTAGATTATGTGTAATTTCATTAGGCTTGCAGTTAATTGCATGTCCTTTTCCCCGAACGGTTGCGTGACCAGTTGAGACAGTCTTTGACTCAGCAATACTGTCCGACCATCGTGAAACAATCAGACAACACAGACAAAGGAGGGTTCCTCCAAAAATGGCAACCGTCATAAATATCTCCATTGCCACCTTCTCCACCACCTACAACCACTTAGCACGCTTTCATTTTTACCGCCCTTTCACTGTTACGGCCCATTTCCACGCAAACAACCCATAGGGGCGTGGCTAATTTGTATACACTCTCAACATTTAGAGTCTACATTTAACATTTGCATTTAACATTTACATGTAACATTGAACATTTATATGTGATATTTAAAAAGTGGCAAGTAGAAAAGTGCTTAGTGACTTTACAGATGGCGCCCCATACACATGCGCTTAGCGAGTCCGTGCTGAATGCACGGTGTCTCTGTACGCTGAGTGTCCAGATCATTTTGCAACCTCGCGTTCTTCTGAGTCACACCCTGAGGAGATCTGGGTTAACCAGTCTTTTAAGTCTTTTAAATAGTCTGACTGGTGCAGCCAGGAGGGAGTGACACAGATCTGTGAATCTGAGTCTGTTCGAGGAGTCGAGGAGAAGTTCTGATGATTCACAGTTAATGGTACAGATCCACAGTACTTCAGAGACGGGATTCAGAATGTGCTTTGTTTTGGGCTGTGAGGGAAGTTAACCTGATCGAATCAGGAGTCTCATCGGAGTCTGCTGTTTCGCGAGTCCCCCGATTCACTTGGGCAGTTCGGATCCTGATCCGATCTGATCTGGCTCTGTCACTAATGATGTGAGATTCATAACCAATTCGTTGATCTACTCCTTGTATAGGTGCACATATTAGATTATGAAATATTTGACGAATTAACATATAGATTTTTTTTCAATTCACTTCAGTTTATGTTATATTTTTTCAGGCTATTGAAAGCCGACTGTTCATATTTAAAACACTAATGCCTGCTTATGTTACTGTTTTTCATTTTAATTAGACCTGAAGCAATAGATGTACATTCACAAGACTCCGAGATGACCAATATTTTAATAGATAATAAGATAAGATAAGATTTTAATAAACAGAAGACATACACGAGGGCTATATGCAAGAGCCTGCTTGGAAATGCTAATCGGCTATGCGGCGCTATTGCACTGGCGTTGTAGTACATACTGTAACACATACTGTACTATATAGTGTTTAATTGTTTGCCAGCAGCATGGCTCATTACTTTGTTCTCTTATATTAGCTAGACAGTGGGAGAGTGAGTGGTTTTCGCCTCTATAAACTACCTCGATCATATTTAAAGAATGACACTACAGCACAGAATAGGATTGCCACGTTGGATTGCTCACCAATTTATTCATTTGCAGTGCATGGTGGCTAATGAACTGGCAATGATAAACTGCGTAGAGGGGGGGTTGTCTGACAAAACTGCGGTTATCATATCAGCCATACTGCTCAAGCCTTGTGTGTGTAAAGTCACGTAAGTGGCTGTTGTAGGTAATTTTTCACTTCTGTTTGTTATGACAAGGCGCGGGCGGGAAAAAGGTGACCGACCGACGGCGCAAAGATAAGGGGGTTTATTAACAAACTGAACACATCAGGGGAAAGCACAATATAGAAGGGCCACGGGGGGCCACAATAACAAACAGGCAAAAAATAAAGAAACCATTATAATTACAAGCAGGGAGCAGGACTAGGAAGCAGGCAGAGTAACAAACGCGCAGTAACATCAACACAGTGACTGACTGAGGAATGAGTGCGGGCAGGCACTTTAATACAGTTTTACACTATACAGATGGTTAAAATTTAAATATGTTGGCGTAAGAAGATGCAATTAGTTGCTTATGAAGGTTCAAATAATCAAAAGTTCAGATGATTAAATAGTAATGCTGATGGATGTATAACCAAATAATACATTCATTCAGAATACAATTTCATTCGACAAGAATCTCTGCAAAAGATTCTGCCATTAAGAATTATGCTCAAAGCTTTCCGGAACCAAGAGTAAAAAAAAGCATAAACCAAAGGGTTGAAGCCTGAGTTCATATAAGCAAACCAAAACAGGGCATCAGTTAGTGTGGGTGGGATGGAATAGCCGATGAAGGGGTCCATAAAATTGCAGATGAATAAGGGGGTCCAGCAGATGAGGAAAACTCCAACCACCACTGCCAGGGTTTTTGCCTTCTTTCTTTCATGTTTCCCAGAGACTGCAGACCTATTTCCATCCTCCACCTTAATCTGCTGTGTCAGATGTTTAATTGATCTGGCCTGACGTCTTGCTACCATGTAAATCTTGAGGTAAATGCTCAACATGATGAGACCAGGAAGAAAAAATGCGAAAATAGTAGAGAATGCAGCAGTTGTTGGGCTGAAGAACATCGTGCATCCTCCGACACACTGCATCTGTGTTTCAAAGTAGTGCTCACTGCCTTTCAGGTTGAGGTCTGAGAAGATCATCCCATAGGCGAAGACGGCCGGGAAGACCCAGCTGGATGTGATCATCAGTAGAACAGTGACAGAGTTGACTATAGAGTGGTACAAAAGAGGGGTGCAGACAGCAAAGTAGCGGTCTACAGAGATGAAGGAGAGGTGGAAAATGGAGGCGGTGGTGAGCATGACATCTGTGCTGGTGTGGAACTTACACACAAAGTCTCCCAAGTACCAGCAGCCGTAGACTGACCGCATGGCGCTGCATGGCATGACGAAGGCCCCCATCAAAAAGTCGCAAACTGCCAGTGAGAGAATGAGGCAGTTTGTGCAGGTGTGCAGCTGTTTGAAATGTGCTATAGATGTTATGACCAGAAGATTTCCAGTAACTGTGACCAATATAACAAAGCCCATGAAAACAAACATGGAAAACTGAAGGCTTAGAGGTTGGACATTCTTCATACATGATCCACTCACAGAGTCATAACAGTACTGTTTTTCTACATATACATCATTGATGTGGTTTGAGCTTCTCAAGAAGTTCATGTTTCTCCAGTTCGGAAAACCTCGTAAGAAAATAGATATCACTTTTACTACAGTCTGTGGTGCTCTGGGTTATATACTGCAGCTGTCGAGACTTGTTGCCAAGGGGCATGGGAGAACGTACCTTAACATCATTAATATTCAGTGCAATTATAATGTAGGGACATTGTGAAAGAGTAAGTAATGTACTCTGGGGATGTCAAGGCCCCAAACACGTTTACTGTTGTTGTATGTATGAAGGCATGGACCGAAAAATGGGGTAGTCACTCGGGCCAGTGCTCAGGTAGGTCTTAGATCATCATTAAGTATGCAGTGATGAACAATTACTAAATGTGAAAACATAAAATTGTTATTCTTCACAAATGAAGACAAGGTACATCACCATAACTGACAGAACACTGTTTTAAATATTCATTCATTATTTATATGTATCAGACTGCAGTAAAGAGGAATGACTTCATCTGAATGATTTCACTTGGGTATTTATTATTAAACTGAGTGTACGACCTTACCATACTCTTTTAAAAATAAAAATTGCAGTTATAAATTGTTTTGAAAGGCCTACTGAAGCAATAATGTCTTGTTGAAAAGTACAAGGCAAGTATTATTACTCATTGGCCATTAGGTGGCGCCAAATAACCACCCATCGGCCAACCATCTTCTACACTGCTTATCCATTACATTATATTTATTCACCTAGAGCCATTTCCAGCCTACACCCTATCATTGAAACAGCTAAGGCAAGTTATGCAGCACAAAGAAAGTGAAAGGGTGATTAACTGTCATTGCTGACACACCGCAGCACAACAATGAAATGTCCTCTGCATTTAACCCATGTGACATAGCAGGGAGCAGCTACTTGAGCACGCGGGGAGCAGTGCTTGGGCACGGTACCTTGCTCAGGGTCCTTAAGGGTCAGGGACTTGAACTGGCCATCTTTCAATTACACGGTTGCGTCCCTAACCATTACACCACCTGCCTGCCCTGAGATTTAGAAATGTTCTTCTAAACCAGGGGTGGCCAATCTTATCCACAAAGGGCCAGTGTGTATGCAGGTTTTTGGAATAACCATTAGGTCAGCTGTTCAAACCCAGGTGTGATGACTCTTCAGCCAATCAGTCCTCTAATTATTAATCTAATTAGGGAGTTGCAACACACAGGCACAAAGTGGTGACTGGATTCAGAGTGGCAAGATTCGATGGATTCAATGTTGAAGATGTGAATCAATAAGGCTAACCTCTGAGCCAGCATACCACCTGAAATGCCGGTTCATCAGCAAAAGTGTTGACGAGCAGAAAAATTTAGAATTATTGTTATTTAGAATACACTGTTATCCAGTGTCCTGCCCGGTTCCATGTGCGTGGAGTTTGCATGTTCTCCCCGTGCCGTTGTGGGGTTTCCTCCGGGTACTCCGGTTTCCCCCCACAGTCCAAAGAC
>JAODKM010000038.1:3949447-3960288 GCA_026780845.1 Petrocephalus sullivani
ATTTGTAGTGGAGATGAGTGGTACCCGGTGGGGTCTTCTGCTGTTGTAGCCCATCCGCCTCAAGGTTGTGCGTGCTGATATTAACTGCTGAAATACAGTAAAAAGTACAAAAATACAGTAATATCCTACATAACTGATTACAGCATTGTAATTTTTATATACAGTAAAAAAACTTTAATTAAACAGCATTTTACTGGTGAAATTGCTGCCAGTATTTTACTGTAGTTCTACAGCTTTTTTTTACAGTGCAGGATAGGAAGAGGATTTAACTGACTCAGACAACTGAGCACTTTCACGGTCTTGATCAACTTTTTAATGAATATACAGTATATACAGAATATACAGTACTGTATATACTCTAATGAGCACAGTACTGTATTGGAAAATAGTGATAGATAGTGAAGCCGTGAATGTTGAAGCACGAAGTGGGGAGGGGTGACTGTATAACGTTTTACTTACCTCGCAAAAGGAAATTGCAGCTTACAAAGCAAGCATGCAAGCTACAGGTTTGTGTCATTACTTACATTGCTCACATGACCTTCGCTATAATATATTATTATTATTATTATTTCCCGTTTCTCTTGTTAACACATAGATGGGGGTCCACCATGTAAACCTGTAAAGGGCAGAGATAGCAGAGGAGATATTGGGGGTGTCAAATGAGTCAATTTGTGGCATTGCATGTGCACAGGCTCCTGCACTGCTAAAACTGAAAGAGTTTCAAAGAAAGTATGCTGTAACTGTGATGGCATGACTCGTGATATAAATGAACAATGGCTACCTTTATTTGATGTGTAAATAAAACTTCTATTCCATTTGAATGATTTATTTATTCTTTATATCACAGCATTTCAGGCATTATTGTCGTCATTATTGTTGAATATCTGCAGGAAGTCCTTTCTTTGACGGAAAGTCCACCAATCAATTTTCAGTAATAGATGCACATGTTGTATATATTATGGGTCAAACGCAAAAGTCATAGCAAGACAATGGATTCCAAAATAAAACTAAACTGGACAACAACCGAAACGGTTCCCTTGGTACATTTGGTGCTTAAATGAAAGGAGGCTAAAGAGGTTATTGCAAGCTCCATAAATGCTGCGTCACCTCGGACAAGGCGTTCAGCAGAGGAATGTGAAAAAGGTGGTGCAGTCGTCCCTCATTTATTGCGTTTAATCTGTTCCAGGCTCTTCCGAGAAAAGGGAATTTCCGCAAAGTAGGATTATTTATTTATAAATCAAATATTTTCGTAGTTGGAGCATTTATATTTACGACCTTCTAAATACGGTTTTTAACATTAGAGCCCCCTAAACATGAAACAACGTACACCCTTTAGTCACCATTACACTCGTATTACCTAATATTAGAGAAAATAAAACATATTAGAGTTTACAAATATCATATTATTATTATTATTATTATTAGGGGTCAAGCACTGAAAGCGCGTAGGCACCTATTGTTTTTGTTAGGATTTTTCGCTATTATTATTACACTTTCTGCAATGGAAGTCAATGGCAGCCCATAGAACCAATTGGTAACTTTTTTTTTAATTTGACACATTGATAGAAGACAGTTCAAACTATAAGTTTGGGGTCAGTCCGTCCATCCCTCTAGCGCCACCATCAGGCCAAAATTCAAGATACTTTTTTGGTTATAACTTTTGAACCGTTTGGCCTAGAATTGAAATCTTGTATATCTACAGGATGTCCTTTCTTTGACGGAAAGTGTGTGGTTTCCGTCTGGGTGCGCGTAATGCTGCTGCCATCATGCAACTCCTAACTGGTTTAGGAGTCCTCTCCAGCTCTCTTAAAACATTTAGGAGCTGAGACCTACTCTTAACACTTATGAACTTTTATACATGCCACTTACTCTTAAGTCTGAGAGTAAGAGCAAATTCACGTCACTCTTAGAATTTTGACGCATTTACGAGTGAAGAAAAGGTTCTTAGCGTCGGTCTTTCCAACAACGAGTGAAATTTTACTCTGAGAAGTTGCATACCGGCCCAGATTCCGGAGTCAGTATCAGATGTGACATCGACAGTATCAGTGGTAACATCAATGTGTGATGTCAAAATAAATTTGACAGAAACTTGAGCATTATCACACTATCAATTCACCAGTATTTCACCTAGAGTTTTCATAATTAAATCACTCAGAAATTGTAAAATATTTTACAAAAAACTTTTCGCAGTGACTCCCTAAACCTTTTAAATAATAATGAATAAATTATTGGATTCATTCCTGAATTAAAATAGCCAATCCAAAGAAGAATGTCATACAAATAGGGTGTGGAATAAACAGCGACTGGATCTATTAATGCATACATAAAAGAGGGCGCCCAGCAGGACAAGTACACGCCAGTAACAATCCCCAGTGCCTTAGAGGATTTTTGCTCCATTTTAGACAGAATTATTCTGGTGTTTTCTCGCTTCTGAAAAGTAAGAAGTGTGACTTGAAGAGAACGGGCTTGCTTATGTGCAATAACTAGGATTTTTAGGTAGAGGCCAAGCATAAATAATGCTGGGATGAAGAAAGCAAAAATAGAAGTTAATATGCTTGACGCCTCATCTGCTAACACAGTACACCTTCCCTCACAGTCAAACTGTGTGTGATAAACATCCTGAATTGTCAAGCTGTTTAGCTCCATTCCAAAGCCAATGAGGGCAGAAAGAACCCAGCAAGTCAGGATCATGCACTTTGCAACACGAGTTGTGATCAAAGTATGGTACAGCAGAGGCAGAGAGACGGCAATGCATCTATCAATGGAGATCAAATAAAGCATAAAAATTGATGCTGTGCTAAGGGAAAAATCTACATTGGAGTGGATCTTACAGAACCAGTCGCCCAAATACCAGCAGGTTTCCAGGGAGCGCACCGCGCTAGGTGGCATGACCACTGCCCCCAGGAGGAAGTCGGTCACAGCCAGGGAGAGGACGAGGTAATTGGTGGGAGTGTGCAGCTGCTTGGAGTGGGATATAGTAACAATGACGAGGAGATTTCCCAGCACAGTTAGGAGTATGGTGGCCCCTAACAGAACATACAAAGAGGCTCGTATTGTGGTCGGATAAACGTGCTTTAGGCAGGAAGTGTTTGAAGACTCAAAGCAGTAATGTGCATTTTCAGTCCCAGAATGGTTGATTTTCATCGTTTTATTCCAAAGTGAAAAAAGTATTTTTGTAACCTGCATTGGAAAAAAAGAATGCAATTTTAACTTGAACATTTATAACAACAGTATTGTATCTGAAATTAACCTTTTTTATATATATCTATAATACACAAATTCACCAGCTTTTCATCCGAAATACTGTTGTAACCAACCATTATTAATAATAGACTTGCAAACACATATGTGTCTATATTAAGGTTATATCACTAAGACTATACGGTATGCTTCTAGATACATGGATTATGATGTGATACAAAAGGATAAAAATAATATGGAGTAATTCTATTAAAATGCAACACAATTAAATCAAGCTCTGATTGCATACAAATTTAATCCACTAAACTGGTTTTGAAGCATGGTAAAGCCAGCTGAGACTCTAGTTTAGGAGAAAGGGGCTCTAAATTTTCCCCATTGTGTGTGTGTGAGCCCTGTGATGAACTGGCCTGAGGAATGTAATCTGTACTCACAAGTTTAGCAGAAACATATTACCCATCATACCTTGTAACACTCTCTGGGACTGTGACTTTCCTCACTGGCTTTAATTAAACAATGAAAACATCACATGTTAATAGGTTTTCAGTAAACCAAGCTACAGAATTAGCAAAATCTTACACTCCACAGCTATGTGCCTTATGCTACCTGAGAACGACTCCAGGCAGAATTTGACCCTGACCTGAATCAGCAATTATCGATAAAATACTAAACTTATTTAGTAAAAAGGTTTATATACATAGAAGTACATAATTGATTCTCAGTACCATAGGTTTTGCAGGAATTCTATATTTTCTATATTTTTGTTAAAAATAGGTTATTGCAATTATCTTTCTTTTCAGTCTGTTCTCTTAAATTATTCTTATCCTTTAGTTAATATTTTACAAGCTACTGAACAAGAAATAATCCACTGTCCATTAAGTTAATGGCTACTCACTTTCTACTGTCTAAAATTAAAGTTATAAGTGTAAGATGCCCTATGCTCTGGTAAACCTTACCTTGGGCCAATAGTGGAACCTTCCCAAACAGAAGAAGGCTGTATAATTTATACTCACGGGTTTAGCAGAAACATATTACCCATCATACCTTGTAACACTCTCTGGGACTGTGACTTTCCTCACTGGCTTTAATTAAACAATGAAAACATCAGATGACCAAACACTTGCAGTTCACCTCTCATGTCTTGTTTGTATTTGAAATATGGCATTATCTTTAATCCAGAGTGCATTTGATTGTGTTTTAACTGATGTAATGACTGTGCCACGAGACACTGGAAATATGTACTATTAATTACTGATTGTGACTACTGATTGTGAATGTGTACTGATTAAAGTGTTTAAGGAAAATGGATGCACGAACATATGCATGTTTTATAATAAGTTGGTGTCATGGCATTGTAGCATCACATGTCCAGTGCTGAGTATTCAAATCCTGCTCTGCGTTTGTGGAGTTTGCATGTTCTCCCTGTATTTGCATGAGTTTCCTCTGAGTATTTAGGTCTTTTTCCAGTATGATTTGGCCTGTAGTGTCTGTCTGTCCTGCAATAAACTGGCATCCCATACAGGATGCTCCCTGCCTCGTACTATGTCTTTCCTGGCATAGGCCCCCAGGCCCACAGAGACCCCGAGGAATGTAATCTGTACATTTCCAGGATTTGGTTTGTGTGATAGGTTAATATTGATGGATTATTAATAGAACACCATTTCTTAAAATGTTGTGCTATATTTTTAGTGCAGCCAATGCCAGCCAAAGCCCATGTGGTGCCCTAGGCAAGCTTAGGCCTCAGAAGATGGTGCCCTAGCTGGCTGTCTGTCACCCATGGTGTTGAACAGGACTGAATATAACTAATGCAGGGAATATCCGTATATGAAACAATACTGTAGATTATCAAAGATGGAGTATTTATTGAGTCTTAATAAATGACAGAAATGACATGCTCCAAATAGTTCACTCTACATCTGGAAAGACTACAATTAGTCTGTTTCAGCTTCAGACCCTGCTTGACCAATCGGTTAATGACTAGGTCCAAATTTTTAAGATACATTTGAAATCGGCAGAAAAGACAATGATTAACCAAATAGATCAGCAAGGTTTCAAAATTACAATCTGCTAGGCAAGACTCTCAGCCTCTAACAGGCTGCAGGGGCATTGCATAAACCAAACAAACTCAGTCCATGGGTGTAGTCAATGACTTTTCCACTTGAGGAAGATGAAAAGCATCCTTCTTGGTAACTGTTTTAAACTTACCATAATCAACACAAAAATACATGGAACCCTTTCTTGCATAGTAGACAATAGGCGAAGCCCAATGGTTACAACCTTTCTGTACACTGGTGGTGCCTCCCCTGTTGGTATACAGTGACAGATGGTATCCATGCGCCCATAATCATCGGCACTCTCTGAAAAGCTGCACCCAGTATCAATATCGCCTGGTTGTAGGGCTGTTATCTGGCCAAGTTGCTGATGAAAGCACAACTGCAGGTGTGTCTGAGCAGGGAAATCTGCAAACTGGCCCTCCAGGGCTGGAATTGGGGACCCCTGCACCGCATTATATTGTTCAATTTAATAACTATTTGAAATTGTGAAAAAAAAGTCATGTGAGAACTGTTCATGAATTTTGGGGCAATTTTATACAGTCGCTTAAAATCTGAAGTGAAAACTTAGTGCATTTCCGACAGTCATTTAAAACTTTTTCCCTTCTGTCCTTGTATTGCAACCATACTTTGTGTCCATAGGTGGTAAACATTGGATAATGTTTACACATAACCCTAAACATCCACCGTAATGGGAATCACAGACGAAAGGCTGTTGAGATTTCTGTGGCCTAGTTAACCCAGATACTGCCTCTAAACCTGTTCTGTTGTATGATGTTAAACACCGAACAGCAGCCACATTTTGTTGAACCAGTTTGTCTTATTGAATTATTTACAATTTGCTGAGGTTGTTTAATCCATTCTACATGTTGCAGGCCTTCTTGTAATGCTTTGAATATACAGATCCCTGTTCATGATGAAGGGTTCAGCTGCACAGCTTCTAGTGTCTGGAGCAGTCTGTCAGTGTAAGAGTGCAGCACTCTGTCCTCCTGTTTTTACTGTAGCTTTCAAACAAGGCTGCCTCCTCTGCTCTGCAGGCACAAGCATCATTACATAAGCAGCCAGCTGACCTTGGACCCTCACAGGTTTTTTTTCCTACAGTACAAACACCGAATGAGTTTTTGTTTCCTGTCCTCTGTTAACTTCCTGCTATGTTTCTGTCTGATTTATAATGTTATATAGTGTCTGAGGGGACGTGCCTGTTGAATGTTTGGCTACTTCAGGGCAGCTATTTTGATGTAAAATATGAAAATGCTCCTCTCCTGGCACCGATACCTTATTGTGGTGGAGGCGTTTGCATGTTCCAATGATCCCAGGAGCTAAGTTTCCTGGGGCTTTATGCCCCTGGTAGGGTCACCCAAGGCAGACGGGTCCTGTGTGAGGAACCAGACGAAGTGCAGCTCATTAGACCCCTTATGATGACTAAAAACAGAGATTTACGTTTTCCCTCACCCGGACATGGGTCACTGGGGCCCCCCTCTGGAGCCAGGCCTCGGGGTGGGGCTTGATGGCAAGTGTCTGGTGGCCGCGCCTGCACCCATTTTCAATGCGCAGCCAGGGCATTGAGGGTGTCCGGCTTGGTGACCTCAGGATTAGGTCTCTGCTTTTTGCAGACGATGTGGTTCTGTTGGCTTCACCGGACCATGACCTTCAGCTCTCACTGGAGCAGTTCGCAACCAAGTTTCAAGTGGCTGGGATGAGAATAAGCACCTCCAAACTCGAGACCATGGTCCTCAGCCAGAAAAGGGAGGAGTGCTTTCTCTGGGTCAGGGAGGGGATCCTTCCTCAAGTGGAGGAGTTTAAGTATCTCGGGATCTTCTACCACTCCCCCATTTGGTTGGTGTGGTGGGTTAATGGGTTATTAAAGGCATGCCATTTTTTAAACTGCCATGCTATATTTTTAGTGCAGCCAGTGCCAGCCAAAGCCCATGTGGTGCCCTACGCAAGCTTAGGCCTCAGAAGATGTGCTCTTGGCAGTCGCCTGTCGCCCAGTGTGTTGGACGGACAAGAATATAGCTAAGTTTGGGTGTTATTATGGTAATACACTTCCTAGCTCAGGGGTGGGCAGAAAGGGCTGGTGTGTATGCGGGTTTTCGCTGCAACTCCCTAATTAGGTTACTGAATAGAGGACTGATTGGCTGAAGAGTCCTCACACCTGAGTTTGAACAACTGATCTAAAGGTTATCCCAGAAACCTGCATACACACCGGCCCTTTGTGGACAAGGCTGCCCACCCTTGCATGAGCTAATTTTATCTGGAAATGCCAGAACGGCGGTGTTTATCATAAAAATACCATAAAAATATCATATATCTCTACTTAACGTTCAGATGGTATGATTGTATTAAAAATTTTATTCCGCCCAAGCCTGGTGTTGCCTGAGGGAGTGGGTGCTGGGATGCCAGCAGTAAAATTTCTATTCAATGTATCTGAGATGTCACACATCTTCTTGCCTTGTGGGGAGCTTCTGTATGCTCAGCATTAGATGTTGGGGGCTACTTGTGAAATGCTACATCAGGGTTCTCCAGTTATGGTCTTGGAGGGGGAGTTTGCAACACAGCTGGCAGATTTCACTGTTACAACACAATTTAATCAGCTAATTACCAGGCTTACTAGGTCTGTCTAAGCAGGGAAATCTGCAAACTGTGTTGCGAACTGGCCCTCTAGGACCATAATTTGGGAACCCTGTGGCACATTATATTGATCCATTTAATAGCTATTTGAAATTGTGAAGAAGCCGTGGTGCTATTAACATTGTTTGTGCTTACACACAACCCTAATTTTCCACTGGGAGTGGAATCATAGGTAAAGGTTGTCAAGATTTCTGTGGCATAGTTATTCCTGATACAGCCTCTAAACCTGTTGTGTTGTATGATATTAAACATCAAACTGTAGCCAGATTTTTTCAACTCAGTTCCATTTATTAAATTATTTACAATTTGTTGAGGTTGTTTAATCCAGATTACATGTTGCAGGCCTTCTTGTAATGCTTTGAATATATGTGTCCCTGTTCGTGATGAAGGGTTCAGCTGCACAGCTTCTAGTGTCAGGAGCAGTCTGTCAGTGTAAGGCTTCACCACTCTGTCTTCCTGTTTTTACTGTAGCTTTCAAACAAGGCTGCCTGCTCTGCTCTGCAGGCACAAGCATCATTACATAGGCAGCCAGCTGGCCTTGGGCCCTCATAGGTTTTTATCAGTAGAGAATACATTAGGTATGAATTATATAGCAGTGATTATTTCTCAGTAAACAATAATTACTATAAACTGCATCATATCCTGGAGTGGAAGGTAGATAGCCAATATTAATAATTAATTACCAGATTCCAGAAGTCAGTATCAGATGTGACATCAACAGTATCAGTGGTAACATCGAAGTGTGAAATTAGAAAAAAAAATATGAACAGAGTCACACTATATATTCACCAGTATTTCACCTGGACCCTTAATAACGAAATTAATCAAAATTGTTAAATATTTTACTAAAAGCTTTTCTTAACGACTCCCTAAACCATTTAAATAAGAATGAATAAATAATTGGATTCATTTCTGAATTCAAATAGCCAATCCAAAGAAAAATGTCATACACATAGGGTGCGGAATAACCAGTGACTGGATCTATTAATATGTATATAAAAGCGGGCGACCAGCAGCACAGGTACACACCAGTAACAATACCCAGTGTCCTTAAGGATTTTTGTTCCATCTTAGAAAGAATGATTCTGGTCCTTTCCTGGTTCTCAGAAGTAAGAATTGTGTCTTGAAGAGAACGGGCTTGCTTACGTGCAATAACTAGGATTTTTAGGTAGAGGCCAAGCATAAATAACACAGGGATGAAGAAAAGAAAAAGATAAGATAATATGCTTGTTAACTTGTCTAGTAAAATAGTACACCTTCCCTCACAGATATATTGTGTGAGATAAACATCCTGAATTGTTAAGCTGTTCAGCTCAATGCCAAAGCTAAAGAGAGCGGAACAAACCCAGCAGGTCAAGATCATGCACTTTGTAAGACGGGTAGTGATCTTAGCATGGTACTGCAAAGGCTGAGAGACAGCAATGTATCGCTCAACAGAAATGAAATAAAGCATATAAACAGACGCTATGCTAAGTAAACCATCTATACTGGTGTGGATCTTACAGAACCAGTCACCTAAATACCAGCAGGTTTCCAGGGAGCGTATCATGGTAGGCGGCATGACCACTGCCCCGAGGAGGAAGTCAGTCACAGCCAGGGAGAGGACGAGGTAATTGGTGGGAGTGTGCAGCTGCTTGGAGTGGGATATAGTAACAATGACGAGGAAATTTCCCAGCACAGTGAGGAGTATGGTGGCCCCTAATAGAACATAGAAAGAGGCTCGTATTGTGGTCGGATAAACGTGCTTTAGGCAGGACGTGTTGGACGACTCAAAGCAGTAGTGCACATTTTCAGTTCCAGAATGGTTAATTTTCATCATTTTACATTCCAAAGTCAAAACCTGCACAGGAAAAATAGAAGGTAACTTTAACTTGAGCATCAATATCAGTACTGCATTTAAAATGAACCTTTTTGCTATAATCTATAATACACAAATACATCAGTTTTTGAAGTACTGTGGTAGCTAACCATTTTTAGTAATAGATGTACAAATGCACATATGTCTATATTAAGGTTATCTCTCTGTTTCAGATTAGAGCTGCATGGTTAAAATATGTAACATGTAATCTTTAATAAAAAAGGTTTTCATACATAGTAGTACATAATTGAATCTCAGATGCTTAAGCTTTGCAGGAGTATGCTTTTTTTCCTATATTTTTGGTCACAATTATCTGTTTTTTCTCCCACTTTGTTCTTAAATTGTTCTTATCCTTTCAATATTTTACAAGCCACTGAATGAGAAACAGTTGGATAATTCACTGCCTAATAACTTAATAGCTACTCACTGTCTATTGTGTAAAAATAAAGCTTTAAGTGTAAGATGCCCAAGCTCTGGTAAACCTTACCTTGGCTCAACAGCAAAACCTTGCCATACTGGAGAAGGCTCTGTAATTTATACTCACGGTTTAGCAGAAACATATTACCCATCACACCATGCAGCTCTCCCTGGGACTGTGACTCTCCTCAATGGCTTTAATTAAACGATGAAAACATCAGCCTTTCAAACACTTGCATTTTACCTCTGAGATCTTGTTTGCATTTAAATCATAGTATTATTGTTAATTCTCTGTGCATCTGACTGTGCTTTAGCTGATGTAATGACTGTGTACTACTGATTACTGACTGTGCCTGCTGATGGTGATTGTGTACTGATTGTGTAAGGAAAATGGAAGGATGAATATATGAATATATCATAATAACCTGGAGTCTGTATATTGATACGGGACACGGGAGCATCTGAAACGTTTGTAGCTCAATCTGTTTTGCCTTTTTCCGTTATGACCAGTACAGGGAAATCTGTTTTTATTCGTGGGATTGGTATGACCACTTTCTCCGTCCCTCTCCACCGGTTAGTAGTGCATTCAGATCTGGTGCAGGGCGACGCGGTTGTAGCCGTGTGCCCTTCGCTGCCTGTGGAGGGGGTTGATGTGATTTTGGGGAATAACTTGGCTGGGGGACGTG
>JAODKM010000038.1:3982090-3993781 GCA_026780845.1 Petrocephalus sullivani
ATTATATATATAATCAATATTTCCAAATCGAAACAAAAAAAATCTGTTACATGCCCCATACACAAACTACACTTCAGTGAAAGCACAGGATTTAAAACTCCTCAGTATGGAGGAGGCAGATAAAAGAATCGGTGTGGAAAATAAATCATAATCATGCTCCTTGGCGTTTTTGGGTTCAGCTAGTGAAAGCTGTCACTCTATTGTCTGTGCTAGTTCAAGTGAGGTTTGTAAAACAGAACGTCAAAGGCATAATTATAGAATTGTTTATAATGGAATTAACGTGTTAGGCATTCTGTGTGTGTATTATAGAGAGAGAGAGAGAGACACGTGCAAACACAAAACAATATAACCCCCAGCAAATTTTGAAAAATTATATCAAAATTCCCCCCAGCAGAATTAGGAAATTGAAAATTAATATGTGCACAAACCCAAAGCCTATAAGTCTATTTATATAGTAAACTTATTTAAAGCATTTTCTGTGCAAATTCCTAGACTAAGTTTAAAGGTTTTTTTTATGATCGTTTTAATTAGACTTTTGTGTGCAGCCTACCTTCGGAGTAAACCCCCGAGTGAACGAGCAGCACCCGAGGCAAAGTGCCCGCATAAATGGTGCGCGTGAATTCGTCCAGCGACACCGCCATCATCTGCCTGTCGTGCTTCTGGGGAGCAGGATGGCCAGGTGCTCAGTACCGATACGAAGTGCGCCCTTCAGAGGAATGCCTTCCCCATCCTGAAGGAGTGCTGGCCGCTGACAGATCCTAGGACGGGGCTGATGTGCAGCGATCTCGTCGCACGCCACGGACATGCAGAACAAAAGCGTGACCCAGCCTCCAAAGGGTTCTCGCTCTCGCTCTGCCTCCGGAAACCAGAAACAACTCTAACCAAGGCTCCTCTCCAAAGTAGGTTAGCCTTGCAGCACTTTTTTCTCTTTTTAAATTCGTGATTTCCTCCCATGCAGTCAAGAGAACCTTTTAGGTATTGCAATCTGACAGACTAGTGTGACAAACAACAATTCCAATTTGTAAGAAATTATTGACTGGATTTTTAACTCTGAGTATAAATCGAAATATAAAGGATGCAAAGATAGATTGGGTCCCAAAATTATAATTTGCTAATCAGTTATCTATTGACAGAGAATAGAGAAGTTTAAATTGGAATATACTGATGGTATCCAGGAACTGCAACAGGATGAGTCAGTTTCTGGGTGCTAATTTTACCACTTATTTAACTGGCATGGGAAAAATTAGGAATAGCTTATGATTTTGATTTAAAAATATATGACGTGACAAAAGGAGAAATGGGCAAAGGCTGCACTTCCATATTTTTTTATTCAAATTTTTTTTTTACAGCCAAAAAGCCAACAGAGACAAAAAAAAGACATGGTCAAACTCACAAATAATTTCAAACTGATTTCCCTTTTCTCTATACCTGTGTACATTTCAGTGACTCTTGGTTGGCTACACATTTGCTTGCAGTCTGCCTTTAACCATGATGCATACTCTAATACTGTTCTTCATCTTAATTTAGGTTTTAAAAATTGTTTTCCAAAATACAGATACCTCTGAAGTCTCAGCATACTAATTTTATAAAAAGTAACTTATTTTGCCAGTTCTTGACCTTCTTAAATCCTACCAGCGACGGTAAATTTCAAATATTTGCACAAACCACTACAAGTGGTTAAAACATTTTAAAACAACCTACTACTAAAATTTTACTAAAACTTAAAAAAAACCTAGGCAAAATGTTTACACTTAAAATTCAAAGCTAACAAGAAAGTAAAATGATTGTTGCTTTAGCCTTCAAAAAAGAATGCAAGTAAACAATAAATACGAACAATGTGCTTTATCAATATAGACATATTTACACAAAATTCTTTGGCTTATGAATTATATTTGCTACAAAAAGGAGAGTGAATAGTCAGCCATCAGTGCACAATACAAACATTACAAAGCAATGTTACACGGCAGCACTTCATATATGAATATATAGAGTGCATTCAATTTCTTTCACATTTGTGATTGACATTTACACACACACAGTCTTTTTTCTTTAACGCTAATGCTAATATAGAAAACATTTGAGCATGCACCACCTCTGCGTTAGTGTTACTCTTTACAATGGCTGCACATTAAAAAATATATGTATGTAAAAAGACGGTAAAGCGGTGTGGCCTTAAGAACCCTCACTTGATCTTGTGGCACTGAGCACGGCAGAGTACAACGGAGACATTTACAGATCACTTACATGATACCCCCAAGTACATTAAGAACAATAGTGTATAGTAGTTGCCTAGTTCCAAGCTATAGAGGAATGATTCGGGGTTCCAGAAGGTTCTAGAATGCTCCTTCCTGATTAGTCTCAATGTACTCCAAAGCAAGGTCATAGCAGAAACGGTACTGCTCCTGAAATTTAAAAAAAAAAAAGGAAATTAATTTTTAGAATTTTAGAAATGGAAATGGGAGAAGAAAAAAAAAAAGGTTTTAGTTCTATGACGCGACGATGCAAAAAATGTGTACTGTGCGTACTGCGAAACGGCGGTGAATCGAGAGACATTGTGTAGTATTACAAAGGATGTGGTGAAGTGTCTTGCGATTGCGAATGTTTCCTTTAAAATTACACTGCAGTATTGTTGTCTTGGGGCTCTGTGCTCCTTCAGAGCTATTCTTGGCAGTATTATAACGAGAACACAAAAGTTCTTAAATATATAAAGGAAATGGTATTGCCCCATACATTCTACTGTAGCTGTAACTAATGCTGCAATCAAACACAGTGACGCGCATTATTTGTTTGGGGTGTTAATAACGGATTAACAGACGGTATTAAATGCTTGGCTTCAGCTGTAACTAATACTGGAGTGGGTAGCATGCAGATCAGTCAGGCTGTAATACATGTGGATTCTGAAGCACAGAAGCCTTGGTAATTGAGATGTTTAGCTGTCAGTTAAAGACTGTCAATTTCACGGCCCCGCCCCCCCCCCCCCCCCCGTTATTCTGGGCAGCTAGTGGGCCCCAACTGCAGAATAGGGCTGGGCGAGATGCAGGGCTGTTGATGGCGACGAGGCGGGCTGGGCGGGGCTTTACAGTTCGCAGAGCACGTGGCCTCACTTACGGGACTCTCCACCAGGTTGGGCTTGCTGTTGCGGAGAGACTTCACCGCGTGGAACACGTCCACCACATTTTGCCGTTTGATCATCTCACACACGATGCTGATGGCACAGAACATGCCGCTGCGGCCTCCCCCATTCCTGCAGAGGCAGAGAGAAGGGCATGCACGCGTCTGTCAGCGGTACGGCACAAGGGACGCCCGGGCAGATGGCATGTCTGTGTGTGGCCGGGGCACGGGCTAGCAGCTCACAGGCAGTGGATGATGGTACGGCCCTCCCCTTCCTCGCACTCCTCCTGCCACTTGTCCACCTGCAGGATGAGCTTCAGGAAGGAGCGCTTGGATGTCGGCACTTCTCTGTGCGCCGCCCAGCCCAGGTACTGGAACTGCCGCACCATAAGGTAGCCCTCCTGAGGCTGCAATACATTGGGCTGGATTTAGGATCCACATACCCCCATCAGCCATCACATCAGCCCATCGTTAGTGAGGCAAGTCCTTAAAAACACGACAATGCCTACCCTGGTGAGATTACATATCCTGAAGAGCCGACTGATGATGTCACAATCCATGGAGCAGGACATACATTCAACTTGGACCGGACCGTAGCGGAGCATCCCCTCCTCGGGCCAGTACTGAGGGCAGCCCTGAGAGAGCAGTAAGAGTCAGTACTCATGGGCGCATTGTAGCAGCCCACACCTACTGGCGCAGCATTTAATGTGAGGCAGATTTGGCATGGCAAATTCAACCCTGGAACAAATGGGAACATGTGTGTGATAACGCGAGCGAATGCCGATTGGCCGCTGACCTGTGCGAGGTCTATCTCGTTAAGCATAACGAGGGAGGTGCAGCCGTAGTCGTACACCAATCTCCAGAAGTCCTTCACGGTGTTGGGGAGAGGGTGCTGAGTGACTATGAAGGCTGCTGGCTGCCTGTAGCTCTGCAGGGAGAACAAACTGCATTCAGTGCTCAGATTACACACCAGGCTAGCCTTTAGCTCATATGCTCTCCAAACATGTCGTGACAAAAAAAAAATAAGCGATGGCACGTCTCTTGTGATGAGCTGTATTGTGAACACATGACCATGCAGGAAACTGCATTTGAAAACCTTTCCAGAAATCTGGATGATGTATTGATGGTTTCCAAATCTAGATCAGAGAAGGGCATCCACAGTGTTGCATGCTATAGCAATCTGTCTCGATACGTAATGGGTTCTGCTGATGTATCATTTAAGCCATGAAACAAATCCAGTTTAATAAAAGCATTATTGACTGATATAGAATTAAAAAAAAAATTACCTGGTATTCGTCTGACGGCTTGATTAGAAAGAGTCCAAAAGTTTGTAAAGTGTATGAAGACGTTATTTAACATTATCTAAAGATTATATTTGCGAGGGAAAAAAAACTTGCAATAAACTCATCTAGCCTCTGTACATCTGCGTCTGCAAATGAAACTACCTCTTCTGGAGAAGCCCAGGAGTACATGCTACATTTAACAGGAAGGCTAATTGTGTACCATGGTCAAAAGCCAAAATATCAAAGAACTTCCGTTTATAAAGGAGCTTGTGCATTTAAGTCTGAGAAAGTACACCCAAATGTATGGCATTCTGACTAGACCCCATGGTGCCAACGCTGAATGGTTAATAGATCACTGCTGTTCTCTGGCAAGAACAGAAACGACTGTTCCAGGCAGAGGAGTGAACACTCACAACAGAGCACGAGGAAGGAATCCTACTGGAATGAAGCTTGCGTGAGCCAAACTCAGTCAAGCGAGGGATCTGAGATCTTAGATCTGCGCTTTACGTAAATGCCAATATTATGGGAACAATTTGAAAATGATTTTGTGCTCAGTCTGACGGAAGGGCTTTAAAGTTTAAACCTTCTGTTATTAACCAGATGGTACGAGTATGGTACAATAAGACTTACCTCAGCTTTCAACTTAGCGGTCCAACAGTATCTTACATGCAGAATTGCTAATGGTATGAATTCAATTTAGGTTCACATAAAGCCACGCTGAAGCAGTATTCTAACATTTATTGACACTATTTTAATAAAAGCCCGTTGCCTATAATAAATCAAAAAAGCCCAGCATGTACAGTGAGCTGATTTATCATAAACAATTTAATGATAGCCAAAATGTCAAACTATGAGAGGGCAAACAACAAATATTAGGTGTGTTCTCCAAAGGAACAAGAAGAAAATGTAGACCTGGATTTGTCTCTAGCTTCTGGTTCTACAGGAGTAACACAAAGGTGCCTGACTGAGGCCCCGTGAGCCCGGGCCTCAAGCCTCGCCTGGACACTTACATCCATGAGCGCCGCATTGATGTAGTTACTGCTCTCCCCGTCAATGGTGATGAGGAAGGGCAGGCAGCGATCAGGCGGCAGCGTGTCCATGAAGCGGTTCTTCTCGTGGTTCCTGGGCAGCAGTGCGATGCTGCAGTCCTCGGGTTGGGGCTGGGGCGTCACCGAGTTCAACGTCTGAGGAACACAAGCCGGGCGCGGGACGGGAGAGAGTGAAGGGACTCGAGCAAGTGCGGGACATCATGAGCCGGCAGGGCCCAAGCGAAGACGTGCAAACACCTGACTTCGGCTTGCTCACCTGGAATTCATCCTTGAGATGTGAGGAGTTGCTCTGTGAATCTATCCTGATCATCTCGTAGTAGGCGGCTTTGAATTCACAGACTGGAATAGCAGTCTCCCCACAAAGGCAGGCCTCCAGAATGGCGTCATGGATGAAAATGTACTGCTCCTGCGCCAACAATGACAAAGGGTTTCAGAGCCAGTGTTTGGACAGGTGAGAATATCCCAATGAGGTTGCCCCAACACTGGGCAGGTGAGGATGCCCTGATGAGGTTGCCATACGGACGGGCAGGTAGGTTACCTCGGTCTGAACCATGTTGATGCGCCGTGAGCGCAGGGCTTTGACGCAGTTGTAGATGTCCACGACTCCCTCCCTCTCAGCCATGTCCAGCATGATGTCTATCACAATATAACAGCCAGTACGTCCAGCACCAGCACTGCAGAGAAAGGGAAACGGAGCCACTCAGCGCTCGTACCCGACAACTCCGTACTGCGGGGGGGGGGGGGGGGGGGGGGGTCCCACGCTCAGACATAACACAGAAACACATTCTGAGCAGAGCCAGCAACACAGGCAGCCATTAAGCCACATCCTGTTAAGGACCTGCCTCATGAACGGTCTCCAGTTTATAAGAGATCAAAATGAATTTCAAACCCTCAATCAGAATCCCATAAATTATCAGTAATGCACCCAATTCAATTTTGTTAATGTTATGAGCAATGGACAATCCCTGGGCACTGAATTAGCTGCCCACTGCTATGTCACAGTGTCACATAGGAGATAAAGTGCAGAGGATACATTTTGTTACTGTGCTATGCCAATAATGACAATCATTCACAATTTGCTTCACTCATGAGTAGTTACCTGTTGTTGACCTACTAAGAAATCACACTTTCCCCACAAAATTTTTATATCACCACCACATAAACCATTTAGGTTACAAGCAATTGCAAGCAGGCTTATTACTGCTTTTCCACAGCAAGTCTCTCTTTATCCGACATGTAGAAGAGGGGGACCTTTTGCACATTACCTGCAATGGACCACAATGGGGCCCGCGCTGGGGGGGTTGGACATTTTGACCCTCCGGATGAAGGAGAGCAGGCCTGTGGCATGGTACGGCACCCCGTGATCAGGCCAGCCGGTGAAGTGGAATTGTTTGACCTCCCGAAGCTCGTTGAAGCCTCTCTAGACCATAAAATCCAACCCAGTCAGAAGAATGGAGAGAGGGATCTCTCTAATGCACATAATATCCATATAGTAATACACAGTACCAGAGGTGGAAATTTCAGATCCACAAAGTGAAAATCCAGACCAAAATTTTAGTTCAACCAATTGAACTCGTACTCTGTGATGGTGACTCTTTACACTCAACTGGTTGGTCGAAACAAAATGTCGGTCTGGATCTTTACTTTTCTGACCTGAAATTTTCACTTCTATGCTGTACAACAAAAAGATTAATTTTTAGAGAGGGGGATTAATAGACAAAAGATAAATCTGGTGCAGCGTGAAAATGAGTTTGGTTTCCTCACCCTCTCTAATGTGAAAGTTCTGACGACATATTCGGCAAGTGGCTCCACCTCCACAAATGTGACTTTGAAGTCTCCATAAACCTCAGCATCATCGGGCCAATATTTATAGCACTTCACCTACACCGTGTGAGAGAGACAGAGAGCCAAGAATCAGTCATAATCCTGTTTCATACAAAACACCACTTTGTTTCATGACCTGAAAAGTTCAGGAAACGTCCTCTCTGGGATCACTGCGCCCAGACGCGAGAAGCAGATGTCTGAGAGGCAAGCCTAAGGGCCTACAACGCTTAAACGAATAAATGGCACACACACCCGCCCCACTTCAACCAGGTTGGTCACCATGACGATGCAGGCAGACTGCTCCTGCCAGATCATTCTCCAGAAGTCATAGACGGTTTCATGAACCGGGCCTGTGGTCAGGGCCAAAAAAAAAAAAAAAAACAAAACACAAAGTTAACCACTGTGAGATTTACAATAATATACACACACAAATAGCTGGTAACATATCAAGGTATATTTCTAAGGTGGTCACTAAATGGAATCTGCTTCAACAGCCCTTTAGCTTCTAAACACGATGCCTGCTATACCAAGTCTTCCCTTACCCTGCGTTGCGATGTAGTGACTTGGCCTTTGATACCCCTAAAAAAAGAAAAAAGAAAAACTTTTGAAATAAGTTCTTCGTCATACAATAAAAAAAAAAAACACAGAAGACTGGCACACGCCAAGAGCCTGACACAGCCACTTTAGTCATGGCTTAATGAGACGGGTACTAGATAACGGCCGCAGAGACACTCTGGCTCTTCTGGCTTTGGTTTACTACTCTGGGCAGATGCAGCAGCACTCGCCGCGGCTCTATTACGGCACTGCGCCATTTAGTAATGTTAACCGGGCGGCGATTATGAATAAAGCGCTTATTCATAATGGTAAACGCTAAAGTGATGTCATGAGTGAGGAATTCATCCTCCGGCTTGGGGGCAGAATGAGAACTTCAGTACAAAGGAATTGCAATCTTATATTTTAATGTTTTATTTATTTTTGTAATGGCCTGTCAAATGCCATTTCATAGCGTTTAGATTCACAGGTAAATACGTTTTGAAATTATGAATCATAGCAGCCTGGGTAAAGTCTGATATAAGGCCCATATTTTGACAAATGATTTTTTGGAAGCTGCTCTGGAATTTAAATAATCTGATTTAGATAGTTTTATTACAAAAATAAAAAAATTTAAGGAACTGTACTGCATTAGAACATCATACTTTTTTTTACTGCACATAGACAACAGGGTTACAAAACATCCCAGCATCCTCTCAAAATAAACAAAAACATTTCACTGATGTCCATGACTAAACTGAAATTAAGCGTATGAACTGTAGAATGGAAGAAAACAGAAGGATGGAAACTCCTCATGCATGTCCATGCAGATGTTAGTCGGAAAAGAAAGAAGAAAAAAAAATCCAACCGAAGTGCAAAGGGTGAGGTGTAGTGGGATCCCTACAGTAATACTTACATCCCTGTACAGCCATATCTACAGCCCAAATCAAAGGCAGAGTGAAAGAAAGCACAACAATGTCAGTGAGTACAGGCACTTCCAACAAGGAGGGGAAAAAAAAGCTGTCTTCATATTGTTGACTGAAGCATGCAGAGAAGGCTTCACATCCAAGAGGTGAGGTGCTCGTCGCATCAGAGATGCGGCCACTTACGTCGATGTAATTAGCGTTGATGTAATCGGATGAAGGATCGTCCTCCATTGGCTGGAGTATCACTCGAGAATGATCATCTGCAAGCAACCATGAATCCATGACTATTATACTCGTGAACTTATAAATGCATAAAAATTACGCAAAAGTCACTGGAATGTACCTACACAGATGCTGGCCCCATATCTTGTGCCAGCACTAGCTTTAAATCTAATTGGTCAGAGCCATTTACTATGGCTACTTGCTACTTATGACTCTTACAGGATATTACAGGCCATATGGGAGACTTACACGCAATGATATTTCCATAACGGTTCTTTGTTCGGTTCTGCTCCTTTTTTGCCACGTCCCAGGATGCAGACTGGCCTTCAAAGAAGCTCTGAAAACCACAGGGGAGACGTTTTAAAACAAAGCTGTAAAGACACCTATAAACAGGCACTAGAAAAACATAATATAAAAAAAAAGAAAGTGCAGCATATTACAGCGAGACTCCAAGAAGGCTGGTTAGATCAATCATTGCTTGACAAATTAAGGCTAAATGTTAATTTAGGGACCTGAGAATAAAATAGTAAATAAAACCCAAATTATTGTATGCCTTGGCCCAAGCTGTGGTGTTGAGTGCTTCCAGAGCCCATAATTGTTACTGGACATCTATATACTAAAGCATAAATTAGAAATCTCTATGTAATTCTAAGTATAACCATTAAAAAAAGGTAAAATACCAGTTAATACGGTCAAACAGCCCAAATGGTTAATTTAATTTTTCATTTGTTAAAAAAAAGTACCAAGACCTTTTGTAACCTTGCAATACCAAAAACCACATCAAACGAACAGATGATTCTGACACAGGCACATGTAGATGAAGATGGACCTCTAAGTGAGGGCCAACACGGCACAATACAGTCACACAAAGGCAGACAGCAAGAGCATCTCGAACCGCCACACCAACCGCTTGCTTACAGGAAACAGTTACTGGGAGGGCTTGTGGTCAACCATCACACCTTGCCTTGTTTCTAACCTACACCCTCTGCAGGAAGTGACATCATGTGAACAGGGATGCACCACATCTGCAGATGCAGAGGGGAGGGAGTTTATCTTTTTTCCTGTTAAAAATCGCAAGACTGCAATGCAATGGAGAGTTTAACAGAAATGAAAGTTAAACACTGAAGGGAGGGGAGGCACAAGAAAGTAAGCCGCTTAAACTACCCCAGACTTCAGAAACGCTCGTGAGCATTGGTGCATAGTGCACCAAGAAGCAGAACAGTGGTAAACGGTTGAAGCTGTGACCAGACAGTTTCCTAGGCTGGTTTCTGAAAGAATCCATGCAGTTATTAAAATGCTTCTTACAACCAGAATTCATGGTAAAATCAGTAAATGTGCTACAGTGTTCTCAGTATGGGTACTTGCCCATTCTTGACTGTTCTAATGTACCCATTTTACGTCATCTTCTATTGCTGAAGATCTTTTCCAATACTCCAGAACAGAAGTACGGAGGATAATCCTCGGACGCCGCTCAGCAGCCTTGCCAAACGAAACCAATCGCATGACTCACTGCACCCCAAATTAATTTTCAGGAGACAAGTTAGCAAGACCTTGCCAAGACCACAAGCACGATCTTTGCGTTTTTGGTACTGAGAAACACCCACTGTATGGTGTGGGGGTGCCAACCAACCAAAGCAGGGCCAACAAAGCCACGGACATACCTCGTACTCCTCCTTGAATCCGTAGCTGTCGGATGTCTTCATCAAGTTGATGTGCTGCAGCAGGTCAGCCACGCGTATGGCGGGGTGCAGCTGGCCCGTCTGATAGGGCGACTCTGTGCCCTCACAGTGGTACCGTGGGACGTCCAGCAGGCGGCTGGACTCAGCGGCCGCTGCACTGTGGTTCTCATCTGTAAAGTGGGTGCAGTTTAATGGAAACGAAAACTAACATCTGCAAGACCTACTCTGTGCGCGTTACCGTAGATCATAAACAGCTGGCGCCCTCAATCACCTTAAAAGTCATCAGTGACAAAACATTTAGCAGTCACTCAGTTTTCCCCAGTTACAATACTCATAAAAGCTTGTTTCTTGAGATGAAGTAAGCTTGTGACATAGGTCACAGACATTTTAAGACACAGACTTTTATCCAAAGCAGTGCTTATTTCTTGAGAGAAAGCAAGGTCAGACAGTCTGTAGAGTAACTGGGGGTTAAGAGCCACGCTCAACAGTGACTTCACTGAAATGGCAACCTTCCTATTGCAAGCATAGCATCCTATGGCCTATCCCACAGGTGTCAAACTCCAGTCCTGGAGGGCCGGTGTCCTGTGTAGTTTAGTTCTTTCCCAGTTCCACCATAATTGATTGAGCGGAAGAGCTGTGAGGAGCTGAATCAGGTGTCTTAAAAGAGGGTAAACCCAAAAATGTGCAGGGCTCAGGCCCTCCAGGACTGGAGTTTGACACCCCTGGCCTATCCTATAGCCGAGCAATGCTCCGCTCCCTTAGAGAGCAGGGCTGCATAATCCTTGGCATGGCGGGCTCTCTGCAGACATCTCGACCCACAATGCAATGGGATACTGGCATGTCAGGCTCCATGCACCATTCGTTAATGTCTTATCTCAAAAACGTCATGTCCTCTAACACAGTGCCATATAGCAGGATTCTCCTGAGGCAGGCTGAGAGTGATTGGGGGATGGGGGGGGGGGGGGGGGGGTTACGGGCTGGACTTCCTCCAATACCTTTTTCCCTGGCCCTCCCCCCGCCAACCCCATCACCCAGGGGGCTCTGCTTCCCCCCCCCCTGGCCAACC
>JAODKM010000038.1:4001640-4014708 GCA_026780845.1 Petrocephalus sullivani
GGGGGCCCCCCCCACGCCCCCCCCCCCCCCCCCACCCCCATCTGCTGTTTCAGAGCGTGTGACACAGCATGTGGTAGAAAAAAAAAATCTTCGCACAAAATTTCTAGATTATACGAAGACAAAAGACCGCCTGGTCTAACAGTAGGCGAACCGGCATTCGGGAGAAAGCATTAGCCTAAACGGATTAAATGCACTCGTGAAAGCGCGCCATGCCTTAAAAGGTCCATCAGAGGGCGCTATTGGTCACGTTAAAGAGGATGAACCACAACACTTTCCAGTTATCCGTCAAGTTACCGGGCGTGAGCTCACCACGGCAATCAAGACGACAGCTGAAAGAGGGATCAACTGCGCAGCATGATACAGTTTTAACGCCACTACTCCGAGTGCACATTCATTCATATGCACCGTATCTGCTAATAAACACTAAGCACCATCTAAACAGCAGATTAATAAAAAAATATATATTTTTTTATATTTATTTAAATTTAAAAACATTAATCCAGACCTGATCTTAACAGTGACTCAACTGTTAAGCTCCAGTACACTACCAAAAAAACAGTATCAACCACTGAGCTCTTATTCAAGTCTCTACCTACTGTTAGCGATTAGCATGAGAAAAAAAAACACTACCGCCCAAGCCGCGATGCCGCTCACCAGCCGGCAACCCGGACTCTCACAAAGCTGACAGCACAGGCACTCTTACACAACACTTAAATCTTTTGGTGCCACAGCAGTGCCCTACAGCAGTGTTTCCCGATCCGGTCCTGGGGGAGCCAGACAGTCTCATAGGGACCAAAGTGGACTGTCTGTGCGTCCCCACGGACCAGGTTGGGAAACACCGAGCCAGTTACTGTCAATGAGGTACATCTCTACTGTACTCTAAATTTGTGCATGTGTATATGCAGTCAGTTGGTTCTGGCTGTCTAAGAGACCATACCTTTCCATTACCACATTCACTCGTCATTCACAAGGATGCAAAACCCTCACACAAACCGGCGCGGTCACAGTGATGACTGCGTGCTTATAGTCAATATGCCCTTGGTGACTCAATATCTCATCATTCCTGTTCACTAACCGTTTCCTCCAATGTTATAGGAGTTTGAAATTAGGCTTCCATAAATAAATAAATAACTCTGCACAATTTCATTCGGTTAATTTGTAATGCTGCCTGGCTTCCGACGTTTAAGCCCAGAACACGTCGTTTATGCATACATGGGATGGAGCAGAGGCTGTTCATGATGTGTCACTAGAGGCGTGAAAGCGTGCTTTCAATGGAGGGTGGTGACTGGCATATGGACCCACCTCTTCTTCACCAGGAGAATGGCAACAAGGACCAGCAGGATGAAGACCAGGACACCTGCACTGATGCCTGCTATCTTCACCACCCGGTCGGTCTGCTTGGCCGGGTCTGGTATCACCTCTGGCTCTTCAGTTGCTCCTAGATATGCAACAGGAAATGGGTGAGTCATCACACTTGAATGGTATGGGTATGGGGACTGCAGTGACCAGGAGTCATTACCAGGACAGGAATGCATGCCCAAGGCCTTTCATGACATCCCCCACTCTACCCCTCAATAATTATCTGATGCTGAAGTGCTAATTTAGAGGGTAAACTTATTCTAAATCAAATAATCTGTTTCTGATAATGCTGCCTATATTTAGGTTCGAAGCATTGGTCATTAGTAATGATGAGTGAGTACAGAAAGACCACACAGAACCTCACTGGGACAAAACCACTGGAAAGAATACAAAACCTTTGTGGTCACACAAGTTTAGAGACTTGCTGCCCATAGAGGACACAGTCTCATCACAAGAGATGGGTTGTGGGTGTTACCTGGCAGCCACTGCCTGGGTGAGTAATCACTTCCCTCAAGACGAATGATAACTTCTACAAAAAGTTTTTCCTACAGCAAAAACTCTAAGAGACAGACAGACACATGCGCTACAATTATGTGGACCTCATACCTATTTCGGGCCCTATAAGTGTGTTCTGTTTCCATGGCTCTGTACCTGCGAGTTCTGGAACAGAAGGCTTGCCAAACCATGTGACGCAACCAGATATGAAACGAGCAACCAAAACAATCTCAACCACGTGTTCACATTCCTCGAGGCTAAAGGCTGCACACATTGTGCCCCCACCGTACAGACGGGAATGCATAGTTTGTAAACCCCTATAAACAAAACCCAGATAAGCAGGACTAACATGGGGATCACTGGAATGAGGACTTGTGTAAAAATCAGCGGCAACAGCATTAGCAGAGTGAGATGAACTTATCAGATAAATGACACTCGCTCGCTTAATGGCTGACAAGGGAAGACTAGCGCACACAGCACACACCTCCTTCAGCAGAATTATTCTTATATCAATCACAATAATCCTTTTCTAATAGGAAAGTGCTTTTTACAAGCGAGCTATAATCCCTTATTTCTATGTGCCATTTTCTGCGCTCGGCTCGTCTTGTCTTTTAGCAGGAGACTAGAGACACATTAGCAGAGACGTCTACTCAGGGAATGACCCATAATCCTTCATGCATAGATCGGCTTGCAGAAATGGGGACAAAATTCTGCATGTTAAAGCAACGTATTACAGTGACCACATCGGCAATCCTTCAGCTTAACATTTCTGTCTCCATAGACACCTGTTAACGATTAGATGGTCACTTCTATTGTGAATTTTATTAGACGTAATTTCCAGGTACACCCAATTATACAGACAGCCATAATAATCTTGAAAGTTCTAGCAAAAGACAGATTAGTGCAGTTATTGGGGGTGGGAAAGGGTTTTATATGCAGAGAGATGCTGTCCAGGTGGTTCAAACTTGTAAGCCTTGGTGAATCAATCCGCTATGTATTAAAGCCATTATATTCCCGAGATCGGAAAAAATGGCCTACTTTTTGTGGAAGACAAACAATAACAAAAATAGCATTTGTGTTAGGGCCTCCAGAGCTGCCCTGATGCGCCCACTCTACTCCTTCTTATGCTCAATCAGCAGCCCGGTGAGTGAGGTCGACATGATGGCCTTGGCCCAGTGCTTTAATGCACACCACTGCCCGACCAGCCCCAACCCAACCCCACAACAATACTTTTCAGTCCATCCCAGGCGTTGTCGTCAGCTGCGCAGCCTTCCATGAGCATTAAAAGCAAGCCAGCATCCAGCATTAAGATTACTCGCCCCGCTGAATATATGCTCAAGATAACATTCCTTTGTGCCTCGCTTTTGGTCATTTACAATATAGGGGAGCCTAGTGCACTCGGCTGGTTTTAAAGAGCCGCATAGCGTATCAAACCATTAGCGCTTTAAGGACTCCACCTCCCCTCCCCCAAGCACCCATCAGGGTCCCTTTAAACCAAGACCAGGGGCCTGACATGGCAGTCTAAACTTAGCCTTGCCAGGAGATGGTGGCAGAGGGGGCCGTCTCTGGCTGAGGCTGCTGGCAGCAGGCCTGACCGACAGCACACCGCCGGGCAGCACGTGGCAGAGCGGATGGGCCACACGCCTCCCGCCTTCGCCCAGCCCCCGGCCCACGGGATGGGTGCGCTCTGCTGCCACGTGACTCACGGGACGGACTGAGACGCCGCAAAGCCCTGGCAAACCCCCCCCCACATAAAAGCACGTTATGTGTGCCCCAACCTCTGCTTTACTTTTTATGTATGCAGTATATTATACACACATACTGTATAATACACAGGTTAGAAGCCGGTGACATTAAATCAAGTATAAATTTCATACATTCATTACCGGTCAAAAGTTTTAGAACACCCCAAATTTTACAATCTTATTTTTTCTTGAGGTAGTTCTGACATAGCTTGGACTTCTTTTGTTTTGGGTCATTATCTTGCTCTAGGATGAATCCCTGACCAACTAGGGGCAGTGTTTCACGGCCCAGGCAAGCCTCTTTGTCTTATTCTGACATCTTAGCAATAGCTTTCTTGCTGCAACCCGTCTTGTCAAACCTGCAGCTCGAAGTCTTCTCTTCACGGTTGAAACAGACTTGCTTACTATAAACTATTAAGCTGTGCTTAAAGCTGTGTCCGGTGAGCCACCCATCACGCAAGCTGCTAACTCTCAGAAACTTGTCCTCTGATTTAGCTTTGGGTCTGCCAGACCTCTTCCTGTCAGAGTTTGCCCCAGTTTCTGAGTGCCTTTTAATGGTGATGGAAACTCTACTCACTGACACCTTGACTTTCTTTGCGATTTCTCTATAGGAAAGACCTATATTTTTAAGTGTTATGATGGTCTGCGTCTCTTCCATTGTTAATTTCCTTTTTATCGCCACTTTTGTAGCAACACACTACTTTCCGCAGTACAATACTGTTCAGCTGATGCTCACGAGGGTATGGTACCAAGGTGTGTTCCAACACTGCTTTTATGCAGACAGAGGGAGTTGTAAGTATCATAAGAATTAGTAGCACCAGCTTTCAAAGCCTGATCAACCACTGTTACTACGGAACAGCCTTAAATTGTTAACCCAGTTATTGTTCCCTGAAAAAGCCCTTTTTGTATAATTCTGTAATGTACATTATTTTTCAGTTTTGGGTGACCTTATTTTTTTTTAACCTCTGGCAGTTCACCACTTACCTTTGTACCTTTGGACTTGAACGACTTGAATTGCAATAAATAACTGGGAAAAATTGGGGTGTTCTAAAGCTTTTGACCGGTGATGTATTTTTCACGTTGCTGCCCACCTACATGTTTCCCCCATCCCTCACACCAACTGCACGTTTCAGGGTAATAAATATAAATACCTCAATCTAAGCATTAAATTAGCTATGACCAGAAGAGCCATGGTATGCCATTAGAACTCCCTGGGAAGCCTTTTTGACCCTTTAGCCAAACTAGCAACTTCAATTAAACCACATCAAAAGAGAAATAACTGTTGGCTAATTCAGTGACACATCTCAAATGGCTCACACATCTGTAAGACAAGAGGATGTTATTACTCAAATTAAAAGAATGTGCATAGCTATTAAAGCAAATGGCAGAGCACAATTTAAATTACCTTACCAATAAAGATACATGCACATGGAGGATATTAATCTGAGTATTTACTACGGCGAGACTTCTGAAACATTAAGCATGGTAAAACATCCTTTTAAAAAAACTGGTCTTCCAATATGTTTTGACAACATAGTTAAGACTATTAATCAAAGCTGCAGGCCTGTCTCATGTTTTAGAGCCGGGAACTCAGTCAAACTCCTCATCTCCCTTCAGGAACACTTACAAGACCATCGTTGCTTGCAAGATAAACTCACACAAAAAAACATATACTGGAAGGAATTTAAATGAAATTGGATTACATCCATTTTGAGATAAAATTCACAGCTTAAAATGAAAATCTATTTTCATTCCTAGCAGCAAATTATGGAAGCTGTATCGAATTCAGACTGAACTGAACTGACAGTTGCTTGGCTGCCTTGTTTTTATTTTTTCCATTTTAAGGGTAACAAAGGGGAAAATAAACAGAACAGGGTAATATCTTCTATTAATTAGATCTGACCAGTGTGAACTGGCGTCTGGGGATAGCGGAGCACGCTTGCTTACGCCTCGGACGTGCTACACCGATTCAGAGCGCAATGTGGACAAGCGGAGGATGATTAACACAATTATACTGACAGACAAACAGGCCTGTTACAGGCACTAGCGACAGAGCACAGCACTAGGCTACACACACACGGCTTACGAAAAAGGGACTCAGCATGGACGAGGTTCTTAAAATTACCCATGTTTCCTCCCATGAATTATTTATTGCCACATTTTGGCACATGCTCCGTATTGCTAAGTTTTGAGACAGAAGTCAAATGGAGCTTTTCAGACGACAAATAACCTATATTTCAAGAGGTACAGCAAAAAATTTGTATAGAATCACAAAGTCAAAGTAATTCATTAATGAATTAAAGTGATGACTGGGTGTTCTGCCTATTCTCCTAATCTTGGATTTTTCTGAAAACCCAAAAGCATGCAACAGCATCTATGGATTTAACTATTGGAGGAACGTCTGTCCAGAGATTAGAGAGAGCGAGCGGGCCGGTCGCACAACGCCATGCATCAAGCAGGGAAGGAGTTGTCTGCTCTTAAAAGCTTAACAACAACACAAGAGGGCTGCCTGTCTGCGGAAAACGCAAAAATCCAAATAGCGACACACAACAGGAAATGTGGCCAGCGAGTCATAACATGATCTAACTGCTCCTTCGTCTTTTGGGAGAGTCCAAAAAAACCTCAAAAATGTACATTATCTGGGGGAAATGACAAATGAGAAATCACTGGATAGTACTAGTGTCTCTATCAGTACTCCAATATGCTGTGATGGTTCCCTCCTAATCGCTTAATAGATAAGGCTTAACAGAAATGTCTCATTTTGGGAAGCCCAGTGCCACTGCAGTCAAGCCACTGCTGAGGACCAGGATATCAGACACAAGAAGGAACATTACAAAAAAAATAAAAACCCAAATAAGCTCCAAATAATTCTGGATAAATCCCAGATCCTGGTAGCATTTCCGACAGAAAAGAAAGACCCAAGTATTAGAGGGCACGGCAGGACTACAGAAGTGGGAAGGTGCTGCCAAATTCAATTAATTAAATATGGGAGTACGGGAAGGTCTCGCAATAGTACAAAAAAAATAAATAAAATAGGCTCTTACCTTTCATTGCCAGTCGAAGGCACTGGGTTTTTGTTTCCTGTTAAAAAGAGAAACGGGGGGAAAAATCTCAACCTGTGCAACTTAAATGCATCCAAGAACTCTCAGTAGTGCAAGGTGGGCCACCATGATGCCACTCATGCAGTAATTCTAGGAAGTAAGCAGCGTTTCTTAGGAAGGTTAGCATCGGCGCCTCGGCGACCCACGAGGTGTGCTCCATCGGCCACAGGTACCGGCACACGGATCACCATGACAAACATCGGCAATCGTTTAATAGCACACCTCGCCGCTGATTCGTATTCACAATGCCACCACGGCCTAGGAATGGGGAAAAAACAAACCAAGACCTACTCGGATTTGCTGACGAAAGGCGAAGAAAGTAAGCAATAGCATCAGATAGTTTTTATCTAAAAAGAAAGAGATTAAGAATACAAACGCGCGTGTGTGCATACACGTGTCTCTGTGGGGACTTTCCATTCATCTCTAAGGAAAAAACCCTAATCCCAACTATGACAGCCTTAACCCATACCCCATCCCTAACCTTTACCACGAGTAGCCAAACAAAATTCAAGACTTTCGGCATTTTTAGTTTTCTGATTGCAGTTACAGATGTTCAAAGTCGTTTCCTCTTGCTGTCCCGAAAGGTTCCCACAAGGTTAAGAACACAATGTAATATATACAGAAGTAACACCAACAGAAACACACCTGTATAACAGAAAATTGGGGAAATGTGACATAAATCGTACCTTGGGGGGCAGAAACTAAATATTTATTGATCTGTATTATTACAAAACGCACAGACACACCTTCTCAACACTGCTGACAGCCTGGAAGTAGATGTTGTAGTTCTTGCGAGGGGCCAGGGGCGGGTTCCAGAAGCCGTGGTACGTCTTGTTGTCTCCCACGGTGAAAGGCGACGGCTCTGGCAAGTTGCTCGGTGGGAGCTCGGCGGCAAAGTAATACGGGGAACCGCCACTAGAGGCGCTGTGAAAGGACACGGGCACCTGGTAGCACTCCACAGAGCTGGCTTCCCTCCGAGAGCGGTGGGGGTTCAGCTCCTCCACCACGATCTGGTAGGCGCTGCGAAATGGAGGGATACGGATCACTAGGTTACAGGGCGAGGCGGCGCACCGAAACGCACAAACCAAAAGGGGACAGATCACTGAAGAGATATGCTTGTATGACTAAATACCCTGCCCTCCCCAGCAATGCTTCATTCCAAATTAGTGGCCTAAGGGGGGCTGGCAGGAAAACTGACCTGAGAACCTCAGCCCCCCCATACATTCCCGAGGAGGTAACCTCTCGTCGTTTGGCCGACCTGCACATTAACTAATAAATAAAATCTATGGTGTGTGGCTGATATTTTTAAAAATATTTTGTATGTTCCGTAGCTGGTTCTTTTAATATGCTGGGAAGTCCACTTCATTAAAGAATGAAATCAAAAACAAAATCAAATGAATTTAGAATAAAAGTAATTCTTATTGTGTGCGACCACTGGCTAGTCACCGAAACGGCAAAGTGAGGCTGACAGCAGACATCGTGGATATCTACACAATGTAGGTCAACAGTGAATTCAGACTCAAGTCCTGGGAAGCCCTATATAAACCGCAATCAGTTAAAACAAGAATGCCCACAGGCTCAGCCATTGGTGCGAGAGCGGCTTATTAGTACAGTACAAAGGATCCTTCAGGAGGCTGCAGGGCTGCAAGTGGGCGAGATCCTCCAAAAAAGCCCCGGAACCTTACGACCCAAAGCGGTCATTTGCAGGGGCAGCTCTCTACCTCCACTGTACAAAAGCCCTCTTGCCATCAGTGACAGAAAACACAGATGGCCACTCTTCCACTGCATGCACACACTCTGTCGCTCTCTCTCTGTCTCTCTCTCACACACACACACACACACACACACACACACACACACACTTGTATTCCCATCCGAGTGAGGACCGCCCATTCATTTCTATGGGAAAATCTCTAATCCCGACACCCTACCCAGCCCTAACCTTAACCATAAAGTAACCAAACAAAATACAAAACTTTGGGCGATTTAACTTTTGATTGCGTTCACAGATTTTTACAGCCACATCTTTTTTGTGGAGGTCCTTTGGTGCTCACAAATATAGCAAAATAAGGAACACACAGACAGACAGACAGACAGAGACACAGATACCGCTCACTCACACCAACCAAGCTATAGCTTGTATTTTGGCTCAAAGCGCATCAGATCTAAAGCACAAGTGATGCTCCATAATGCTAGCACAGATGGACTCAAAATCTGCCCACTCCACCAAAGTGGAGCGCTCGGTCGTGCTACGTCGCTCGTCTTTGACAAACTGTTACAAATTACCTGAGCAGATGGCCGGCAGCTTTGCTACAGCTCAATCCCTCAAACACCTTAACTAACTTTCCCCCAAATTACTGGAGTTCCAGCCTGCTGTGTGATTATCAATGGGTTTTAATCAGAGTCGTGCCAGTTCTACAGCAGGCTGCCAAAAACAGGCAAATTAAAGGATCACTTAATAATGCATGTTTTCAGCATCGCAGTCTGAAAACACAGCATCGGTCCCTAGCATGAGCTTATCTCTAGGACTACGAACATAATAAACACACACACACAAACACCAGAAATACGTCTTAAAGAGACAGACTATCAATGAAGATTCACCATTCACTTCCTTCTGAGAGCTTTCAGTCATGGCTAACCGTTTTATTTCACACGGTCGCCATGCTATCCCAGAACATGCTTGACCATGAGGAAGGTCAGACTGGCGACTAGCTGCCTCACCCTCCCTCACCCTTGCTCGGCCCCACCCCCCAAAATCCTGCAGTATAATAGTGGCTCTGCCAAACCACGCAGCCTTGAGCTATCTCCAAATCCCTTTTATGATGAGTGCCTTCAAACTCTTTAACCCCGCTGATGGTGATAGGGGAAGAGAGAGGGAGAACTGGGCAGGCCGACAATGGCTGAATAGAAAGGTGATCATGAGGCGAGAGCTTGGGGCCCGAGTAACAGAATTCTCAGCAGGCCACAGCTGCCCATAACTATGAGCCCATTAGCGGGAAGGGGGACTCGAACCGGGAAGCTGGGGAAAAGGGCTCACCCTAAAAGGAAGCGACCACTGAAGTGGCCACGGTGTGGAGCCCTCACCTGATGGGGGCGCCCTTGGCTTGGGCTGGCTTGAGCAGCACCGTGATGGTGGTAGCGGTCTCGTTCAGGAAGGCCTCCGATCCATCATACTCCTCCAGTGTCGGGGCTGCGCGGGAATGTGAAGAACAGGTCATGGCAGGTCGCGGACACGGCGGGACGAGCGGGCCCGTGGCGGGGGTGACCACGCGCTGAGGTATTAAGATCAGTGGGCTACTTCTCATAAAATTAAGGTCTCAGGACATAAACTCGGGAAGGGTAGGGGGGATAAATTTAAAAACGCAGAACACAGGCACATGCCCTTAGATAAAAGCAGCCTCTTAAGTAGGACGCTCTTCCCTAACGCTCCGCGCAATCATAAGCACTTTTTTCCCCTGCTTTGGGAAAAAGCAAAATGATTAAAAGCAGAGGCTGCGAGAAATTGCCACTAACAACGTTCCGCATTATTGTACATACCTCACTTAAAGCTCTTAGTGCAAAGAGCTGGCGGCGAAAGGGAAATGCCCCTGCGCGCCACTCGGCGGCATGTCAAGAAGCTTTTAGCTTGCGTTCACCTGCTTAATTTGATTGCAGCTCGTGATTTGGCATTATCATAAAATTAGGTCCGTCGCTTCGACAGATTACAAACCCATCCCACTTAATCCACACTTGCACAGGATCTAGACTAGGGCACGGAACTAGTCTGCAGGTGCATCCAGAAGAAAATCCCGAATTGTCCATAACAGTCTAATTCCAGTAAAATTTATATTTCACCTCTATATTTAAATAGTCCATTTTGCTTAATATAATGAGACTTTCAGTATGTAATCCAGTTGTCGTAAAACAAAGAGCTTAATCAGTGGTCTAATCAGACAGTTAAGGTGAAATTCACTTCTTTTGATACCAGGTACGGACTCAAAATCTACACTGGGAGTATTCAAGTCCCAAAACACACACACACACACACACACACACACACACGTTTGTACGCATAACTTAGTGGGGACCATCTATTCATGTATATGGACAAAACCCTAATCCCAACTATGACACTCCAACCCCAACCTTAACTATAAGTAACCAAACTTTACCGGAGATGTTGGTGGTGACGTTGAGGGTGGTGGGAGGCCCGAAGCCCTTGACGGTGCTGGCTCTGATGACAAACTGGTAGGTGGTGCCCGGGTGCAGCTGGGAGAAGATGTGGTGAGAGCTGTTCCAGGGCAGGGACACGATCAGAGGGGGGCGGAGCAGTGGCACGGAGGGGTCAAAGGAGCGCACGCTGCTGTAGCTGATCTGCGAGAGCGAGAGAGAGGACACCTCAGATAGGCAGGGCACCGGAATGCAGAAGACCAGCTCCAGTGCCAAGAACAGATGTACAGAGGACGGTAAAAATCCCAGGATGTCGTTCTTGCTCCATCCCAAACAACAAGGATACATTGGTTACATCCTTGCCAAAGAAATCAATCCCATGATTCAGTGTGTTTCTTCTTCAGAGGCAACTGAACAAGACCACACAAGGCCAAAACTTATGCTATGTTCACACCACGAGCGGTGAGAGCGTCAATGCGACCGGAAGTCATTCATTCTCTATGGGAGGGAGCGTCGGCAGGCGTCGCGGCGCGTCGCGATCTGGGCGGCGAGAGCGTCAAAGAGAAGTTGAATCCCTGTCAACTTTCGGGTAATGAGCTATGACGCGGTTGGGCGGCAACCAATGGGAATTTAGAGATGCTCCGCTAAAGAGAGCACCGCAGAACATAAGCGTGTAAAATTGTTCCACAGCGCTTTGTGCTCAATGTTGCACTATCGCTGCGCTTGCCTCAGCATAGCGCAAAACGCTCCTCGCGCTGCACACGCCATAGAAAACAATGGGCTTTGGAGCGCAGCATAGTGCGTGCCGCGTTCGATCTGAAAGCGCCTTTACCGTATTCCATATTGTGTCATTCTCCAACGAACTCTTCGTTCAGAAACTCCAAAGAATTGTGCTATATCCTTAGCAGTGTATCCCCAAAGTGGGTGAGTTTCAATTACACCTGGATGCAAGACGGAAGGAGGCCTTCCCAAAGTTGCTTCCTCTGCATCGGAGAGGATGTGAAGGTGGTGGGCAACCTCTTCAAGAATATAGAACACTTCTGGGTTTCTTTCCATATCTAACGTTGGATTTATTTGTGTCAAAGAATCCATGACCCCGTCCAAAAGAAATTGAGCATAATCGTTTGGTGCCCCGTTTTCAACTTCATCAGCTAATGACCTTGTCAGAAGCAAGGATTCCTAACGCCCACATGCAAGCAAGGCCAAGGTAACTGAGCACCGATCAGCAAAGTCCCCCCGACCAAAAGTGCTTTAGGAAAGGGTTAGGGCTGCCCACCTCATTTACATCCAGATTAAAAAAATCATGTGAATAAAAAAAAAAAAAATTCAAAAATAAAACTTTGGAATATAAAATGAAATACATTTATTTTTCTACTGATTTATTTATTTATGATTGTGTTACGTTTCGTCCTCCATACATGTTTGTTTGCGGCTGATTAAAAGTTCTCAGAGCCTGGCATTCTGAGCAGCCTTGTCCCCGCCCACTCCATGACGTCAGAGAGCATCTCTGGTGTTGGCCAGCGTCGCGTTCAGGGCGGCGAGAGCAACGGCTGGCGTCTTTGATGCTCGCGGTGTGAACGTACCATTAGGTTGTGTATGAATTCGGGGGCTGAGTCCCATCAAGGATGCATTTGTAGACCGATTACATCACAACGCCGCGACGAGGCTGTCTGAATTCGAAGGCTCCTCCAAATGCACTCCGCAAATGCATCCTTTTCCCGTTTTTTTAAGGATGGGTCGGGTATAGCCTTCGCAGTCCACAGTATCCCAAGAGTCATCGCAGACCGAAGTCGCGATGAATCTTTGGATTCTTTAAAGAAAGGTGGTAGCGACAGAAGCGGCAAAACACTTAACATTTGTACCGCTACATTTAAAAGCTTAAAGCGCGTGTGCTGTACAGTTTTTTACAAGTGTAGAAATTTTTTGAAGAAATCTGCCAGTACACTAATAAACTTACTTTAATAAAATAATAAAGACAAAAATATGATAAATAAAATATTTAATATTATACAGTATTATTGGGGATGCACAATATTTAATCTGACAGATAAACTCGGGCTGATATGAAGTAACTGATATGATTGTGGCGAGAAGAAAAAGACGGGAGGCAGATCTCCGAGAAAAGGGTAGGAGTCTTTTTATTATCGTGCGTTCCTTTTACCTCTGGAAGTCGGGATACGAGTCAAATGACGCGCCTCGAGGCCGGAAGTGACGACATG
>JAODKM010000038.1:4028281-4041645 GCA_026780845.1 Petrocephalus sullivani
CCACACACAGGTACAAGGAGGTACCACCGCATCCACACACAGGTACAAGGAGGTACCACCGCATCCACACACAGGTACAAGGAGGTACCACCGCATCCACACACAGGTACAAGGAGGTACCACCGCATCCACACACAGGTATAAGGAGGTACCACCGCATCCACACACAGGTACAAAGAGGTACCACCGCATCCACACACAGGTACGCGGAGACATGGTCTAAATGGAGATACCGCCGCATCCACACACCATGTAGCTGAGATACTAACACGTCCAAACACAGCTAGACGGTATACAGTGAGATACCACTAAATCCACACACTGCTACACAGTGTACACAATGGTACGGCTGCAGCCAAACACAGCTAGACTGCAAACACAGCAGTACCACTGCATCCACACGCCACTATGCGGTGTACAAGGCGGTACCACTGCATCCACACACAGGTACAGTTAATGTAGTGTTTACACACATGCCAACACATCCACAAACCAATTGCCACCTACCCAGTAGTCAAGGGTACCCCCAACACTTTTCAGGGAGAACCCAGTGGTCTGCCCCAAGTGTGACTACATATCACCTTATTCCTGGCAGGCACGCTCCAATAAATCACTCCTTAGGATAAAGCAGGTGGAAAAAGAAAAAAGTAGGGAGAGAGAGCAGAGACCTGCATCAAGGTGCAGAGCAGGAAGACAAACTAATTCCAACAATTCCTGTCAGGGAAATGAAAGAGGAATCAGAAGAGAAATCAGGAGACTCATGTCCCTCTAATGGTTTGCCATGAGCGAGGGGACCTGGAGCCAGTAATGTGTTTCAAAGGGGTGACCCAAAAAAGACGTGAACCTGCTCTGCTGATCTTAATGGCAGCTTTCGACAAGATGGCAAACTTTTGCAGTTTTCTGTACTGGCTGCCTGGGCATGCGAAGTACACTTTCAAAACAGATCTGTGTTGGGTGCCAGGGTGCAGCTTTTGTGGAGTGAAACATGGGGGTATTCAGGTCTTTTCACCACTCCAAAATGCCATACCCCCCCCACCCAAAGATAAAAGGCTGCCAAAGCTGGCTGGAATGGGAGGGAACATGAGTACATACATTTTTATTTTCTCCACTTCTGAAGCGTGCCCACTTAATATAATGTGGTTGCTGCAACAGGAAATGAGTAAACCAAATTATTATAAAGCTATATAGTGTGTAGTTTGCCTACAGGTGGTCAGATCCAAGAATTCAAAACATTTCAGTCTCTGTTTGCCAAATCACCGTTGACTCATGTAGTGGTTCCAGAGGAATTGCTCGTGCATGAGCCAGGGGGAGTGGCGGGGGGGGGGGGCTTTTAAGTCCACTTTCTCAAAGCAGAAACAGACGAGGAGAAAGGTGGAGTTAAGACCTCACCCACACAGTCTCAGCTTAACCCTCCAGTAAAGTGCGAGTTAAAGTGTTAGTTAGCCGAAATCACACAAGCAGCCCGAACAGACAAGTAACTCTGGGGAAGGTCAAATTTAGGGAGGGGACAAAAAGAAAAAAAAAAAAAAGCCCACCCCCACACACAGTGACACATCCATAGATTATCTGTGCGCCGAGCCCAAAGATGGCGTGCGGGGAGATGTTTTACCCATGCCATCATTTATTTACTCCGCCTGTAATAGAGTATTATCAGCGCTCAGCGTGCGCGGGAGGAAGGCAGTGGAGCCGCGGCGCCATCAGCGTGATGGATGGAGAAACCGCGGGGCAGTGGCCCACTTTCGGTGAGCCTCCTGGCGACGCGCTGCTTTTATTTACCGCCGGGACGCCACTAACACGGCGGCATCGGCGACAACTTTGTGCATAATAAACTAAATAAATACATAGACGCTAGGGCATGAAAATCCAAGATGGCGCCAACCGCAAGACAGACTCAAAGAAAAATAAAAGTATCAGAGGTGAGGGAGGACAGGTAGCGTAGCTCATGGAGCGGAAAATTCATATGGCCGCCGTCTGTTTTTTTGAAATTCAAATTGTGCAGCCTGAGAAGAGGCTGATAAGCACTCTGACAGAGTAGGAAGTCAAACAGAGGACTTAAAATCTAACACGTGGATTGTGTGTAATGACGGAAACTGAATAAATATCATTAATAGCTAACAAACGCATCCAACTTCTTCAAGCGGGGGGGGGACATGAAAAAAAAAAGTAAGTCGTGGAGTGTTGGAGAAAGAGGGGTGCAAGAAATAATAGCGACATTACAGGCGGGTCTCTCTCAGACATTACAGGCGGGTCTCTCTCAGGCCTGAGAGAGACTGCACCATGTGTACACAGGTAACGGCAGGTTACTGGCAAGGAGATTTACCGGGAACACCGACACAGAGTCAGAGCAGAAAGACTGGTACATTTAATTGTAGGAGCAAAAGAGGAATGTTAATCATTCAGTCAAATCAAAATTTTGAGACCACCATTTCACACCAAGTCTTATTTCAGATCTGGAATAATATAACAGCTGTGGTCAGTTTTGGCTTGTCACTACTGTTTTAGAGAAGTTTCCAGGCAAAACATATGCTACAACCAAGATCGATAAAAAGTAATTTACATTTAAACGTCGGGGTCTCGTGTACGGATTACCTCGCGACATCATAATAAGGCCTCTGCAATCCCCACAAATGCATCGTTTATCCTGCAGAATGAGCTTCGGCAAAAACACGGAAACATAAATCACAGCCTCCTCCATTTACGTCCCAAGCCAGAAATCTCAGCCTTCCGGGAGCCTTCGGCCTGCCAGCCTGTGCCAGAACCAGGTGCTGCAGCCCCACCGTAATCTATTTGAAAACAATCTGCAGAGTGGAAATTAAGACTACATAAGAAAAGGAGGGGCCTTTTTCTATTTGCGTTACCCAAAAGGACAGTAAAGAATTACTAGATTTAAAAGTGTGGTTTGCATCCACTGAATAAAGTTCCAGAAGGTGAGGTATGATCCCAGAGATTTTAGATCCACGTTTCCTGCACAATGGTCACAAATTAAAATCACAAATGCACAAGGATGCTTGCCATTCTCATCTATCAAGTAACCGGTGTTAGAGCTGTAAATCAGCAATTGCCTCCCTGCAGACAGTGTGGAAGGTTAAATTAGGCTCTTGAGTCAGCATTCATCTTCACCTTGCGTGTCCAGACAAGGGGATGTTACTTATATTAGGTTACAACCCCTAAACTGTTAAGAATCCATGTTAATTCAACAGCAATGCTGCTGCCCAATAACAGAAATGAAAGAACAAAATACTTTGTGCCTTTAGTCAGAAGCTCAGAAATGAATTTAGTTTTTTCAGCCCACATTTCCAGAAACAACAGAAAACCTCAAATGGAATCTCACCATCGCTGGAAAAAGGTTGAATCTAACCACCTGTCTAACTCCTAGATTATAGTCCCATGAAAGCTCATCTTTCTTAGCTGCATTTGGAGACCTTTTCGGATTCAGCTATTAATTTAGGCAGGTGTAATGCTGGAAGATTTTAACATACAAAAAACAAACAGAAAATTTTGCGGTATCTATCGTCATTTGACTTTGTAGGGTTCCATACATATGGCTGGCTGACATACATACATACTTACATACATACATACATACATACATACAGGTCTGTGGGTTCACAGTCTATGGACGGGCATTCACTGAAAGCTCAGCCTAGCCACACTTATGCCCAGCTGACTCCTTCAGCATGTGAAGGGAAGTGAAGGGTGATTACTTGTCATTGCTGACACAGCACAGCACACAGTGCAACAAAAATGTGTCCTTTGCATTTTTCCCATGCGACATCGTGTCACAGCAGGGGGCAGCTACGTGAGCGCCCAGGGAGCAGTGCTTGGGGACAGTACGGTACGGTGAGGTGAGGTGAAGTTGGGGAGCATTCACTGGTACAGCACATCGCCACACTCACCACACAAGGAAACACCTTGGGATCCCGGCTGGCCAGTCTCAGGTCGCTGGATAGCGTCCAGGACTCGCAGCCATACAGCAAAACAGGGAGCACCAGGACTCTAAAGAACTGGGCCTTCATCCTCTTACCAAGATGATCAGGAGCACCCTTTTCCAGTGTCCTCAAGACCCACCCCCCATGATCTCCCAACCCATCTACTGACTTCATAGGAAGAGTCACTGGAGACAATGTCATTACTGAGGTAAGTGAACCTCTCGACGTAGTCGACATTCTCTTCGCACAGACACACTGCTGACATCTCAGCTCAAGAGGTCATTAAAGGCCTGGATCTTTGTTTTTATAAAGGACAAGCCCAGACACTCACGACCCCTAGCTCAGTCTCTTGAGATCCCCGACTAGAGCCTCCATTGACTCCGCGAAGATCACAGCATTGTTGCTAAAGTCAAGATCAGTGAATCTCTTTGGACAAAAGCATCTGCTAGATAATTCAGTTTAGTTTCAAACAAATTAAAATGTTTATTATTTAATTACCACCCGCAATTGTCCACGGGAAAAAAAAACTAGATAACACTTTACATTAACTGTACCGTCATAATACATACATAAAACATTTAGTGCGTCTTCATAATGTATTCAAAGAACCTTCATAAACAGCATGTAAGTATGGCTTAACATCCTAACGTGCCTTAACAGCTTTAATATACATTAATAACAAACATATGATAAACATTAAAATCATATGATGTTTGCTACCATATAATGTTTGTTATTAATGTATATTGAAGCTGTTAAGGTGCGTTACGATGTTAAGGTATATGCTGCTTATGAATGTTCTATGAATGCATTATGAAGGTACACCAAATCTTCTACAAATGCATAATGGATGCATTTTGAAGGTGCAGTTAATGTAAAGGACTACAAAAAAAATAAAATTTGACAAGGTGCCTCAATGGAGTGGTTTCCTCAGCTCTTAATAACAGGACTGTTAATTTTAGAGATAGTAAATATCGCTGAGACTGCATTACTACAATAGCGTGCATAGACAGGTTCTAAATGAACCAGCACACACACAAAAGTGGTGTTAACACTAATGACAGCTTGGCACTGACAATCTCTATAAATGGATACCATCAAGCCAATGAACATGGGGGGGGGGTCCAAACACGCATTACCTGGCTGCCATTTTCCTTTCCTACTAGACCACGCAACGTTTGCTTGACAGTACACATTGGACTCATCCTTAAAATAAACACATCCTCATTACACCTCGTTCCTGACTTACCCACGGAGGCTGAAGTCAGACCTCCGCATAAGCTGGTGTACATCACGTATTTAACAGTTATACTGCCTGTCACAACCGGCAATGTTTCTTCTATATGGTACTGCTTGGGAAGATAGAGTATGAAATTACTTCTCATTCATTTGCCGATGACAAATCCTTCCAATCAGAGCAAGAATTCTCTAAACTCTGGGGGGGGGGGGGGGCCCCATCATGTAATGTAGGTGTCATTAATTGACGCAAGTCTGTCCTATAACACTAACACTACCCTTTTACTCAAGGTACATTTTCCTAGAATTTGGACACATAAAAAATATATTAATGTTCAAAATACAGCAATCTCTTGATTGCTACATTTGTGTATGCAGATCAGACTATGGCAGACTATGGTTGCTCACGGAGGATGAATCGCATTACTGCAAATTCAAAATGCTGCAGGATTATATGGAGAACAGCAGAAAGTGTGCATGCACTGCACCTAGTGCCTCACTGGCGGCATGCTGGCAAGTCGCTCACAGGGCACCCAAAGGTCAGCCGCCGCTAACCTAAAAAGCTGATTTATGTGAACAATTCAGATCACAACACAGGTCTTGCTGCAACTCCTCGGTCAAATCAAAGGCAGTAAAGTCTTCAGCTGCAGTGCATAAAACAGTGCGGTAATGATATGGGGCCTGTTATTTTAGTATAGCTTATGGACAATAAGGTGTCCAAGATTCCAGCTCCTACATACACTGCCACGTGTTACTGCTTACATATAAAGTATATCAGTTACCACAATGAGAGGCCTCCCACCAACACTACAGATTAGCCAACCCAGCCATCCTGACTACAACACTGCCACTGCACTCCTACTTAACTACCATTACAGACCGGGCAGCCAAATCTGACTTCATAACACAGCAATTCAATTTCCCTTTGTTTTTATTTTTTTTAAGACTGGCATGCGTTTGTGCTGTGCATCAATGATGACGTTAATGTCTCATATGTACTGTTGTCGTAAGGGGTACTATATAGAAATTTAAGTAAACTAAGAAAAATTGCTTGCAAGCAGCCAAATAAAAAAAAATCAGGTGTAGGAGTGAACTGTATGTTCAGATTAATTAACACTGCTTTATGCTCCCAGCACAAAGCAAAGTCGTCATTGCAGGAAAGTCATGAAAGAAATGGAAAGCTACAAATAAAAAAACAGGCCTCAGCTGGAAATACAAACAGGGTAAATTCTCAGGAATGCATTATGAAGTTCTGCACACTCTTGTGCTTCAGACACAATCCCAAAAATAAAAACTTCAGCTTTTCTCTAGAATGCCCCCTACCCAAAGTCCTTCACTTCCAAGGAACATCCTCCAAGCTAATGATGCTCGACACATTATCAAGCACAGCTTGCACACCAGCAAATGGTTTTGCCGCTAATGTTTAAGCGAAGACTTTCCTGCCCTGCTCCACTCATTAGCTTCATTTGGGTTTTCCATCTGAGATCTGTCAGCTGAGGACTGACATCGCGATAAAAGATACTACACAAGCCTAGTCCTGGCGGGGGGGGGGGGACAAAGCCTTAACCAGGATACAGATGAGGATAGCGTGAAAAGAAAATCCTTTGGGCACTTGTTTTTGTTCTCATTATTTGAGAAAGCGGGGGGGCGCTGTAGTGCGCGATATCCTCCAGCTCTAATGAAAATATAACGCACTTCATACTAACGTTATTTCAGAATTCCAAAGTCGGCAATAAACACTGTTCAAGGCTCTTGTAACACGGTTGTCAGGGACTATTCCAAATAAATTATTTCCACCACATTCACAAATCTCAAGGTCACATATTACAATTATTTCATAGGTAAGGATAATGACTGCACCATATCAGGGAGAAAAGGCAAATCAATTTAAAATTTCAAAAAGTCTGCCAGGGTATTAAAAATATCAATAGAAGACTAAGTTCCCAAGTTTTAGATCATCTATAAATATTTTCAGCAAAAGAAAATTAGAAAAATCAAAAAGGTCTAAGGTCTGTTTACAGCAGTCTTTCTAAACATTGGATTTAAAGTTCTGCAGTCAGGAAGACCATATTTTTACACTGCACAAATAGTTTCCCTGTAACCAACAGGTGTTAGTAAAGGTGTTGTGACCATGGAACAACATCACATGAAAACTCTCCCAGACGAAACACGCCATATTAAATACAGAAGAGTTTAATTTAATTTGTTAGCTGCCTATACTTCTCATGGGAAAGGCAACTCAAATCCCATAGACATTAAGACAGACAGCAGAAACAACATTTAGGATTTAAATATACAGGCTTATTAGGTTGAGTAAGGGGCATGTGCTAAGCTAATTTAACAGTTCTGTACTACCCAGGATTTTAACTCTCTACATCTAATGCAATCACTCACGCTCCCAGGCTACCTTCTAAGGGGAATCACTACTTATGTAGGGAGTGATTTATTTTAATGTCTTGGAAAGAAAAAAATAAAAGAAAAGAAAAAACCAACCACATACTGGTACGGCCAATCCAAGGGTTGTACAATTTGCAGAAGGCTGTGTTTATGCTCAGATCCATTCCACTTTCAACTCTTTTTAGCTCAATTAGTCGATGACGTGCTTATTTTCTTTACTTAATACCGCGAAGTTCTGGTAATCCCATTAAGCAAATCGGATCCGGAATTAGCTAGTTACAGTCCCAAAGGGGCCGGCAGGGCTCGCTTCATTATGTGCCTGCTTGTTTTATGGTTTGGTTTTGACACCACCTGGAGAGAAGTGATTTATCCGTGCGAACTCGTGTAAGTTTAGCGGGAATGTCAAGTTGAAGCGGTGGTGAGCCATCATCCGCTGGTCAGACGAAGCCAGTTAAATTTAAGTTGCCTTAAATGGGATCTTCACGCTTGTTATAGTTTTATGAATATTTTCAGAATATGATTATTAGCTACTATTAGCTATAATTTTATTTCGCTTAAAGGTTGTTTGCCAGCAAGCACCGTGTGTGGGTAGCTGCGAAAGCTGGCGAGTCAAGAATACCACTGCTGAGAACCCAAGTGCCAAAATGGATACCAAAAAAAAAAGTCTTTTTGAATAGCATTCCCATCTTAGTGGAAAAAATATCGGGAGAGAAGTATTAAAAGTTTGCAGTCAAAGAATTCAGCTGTTGCAAAAAAGAGCTACAGGGTCCTGCTTTAAGATCTACCTCATCTGAAAACCAGTTCACACATAGAACATCAATTATTGACATAATCCTGTGTCTTTTTCCCCTCGACCACACCCCTAGGCCAGCCCTTTGCTGAATGATTCATCGAAAGCCCAAGTTGGAGCATTCCCATATGCAATATCATAGAACTCAACAATCCCTACAACTCATCTTCATCAGCTGATGACTGTGGTTACTCAGAGGAAAGCAAGGGCGCTAATGGCTGGTTTTCCACTGGAGAACATCTTAAATCATCGTTCGGAGGGAGGGAGAGCAGGTGATCTAAGGGAGGACTGACCCTCCCCGATGACTCCCAGCTACATTCGAGGTCAGAACATGGCATGCATGATCAAGCAATGCAACAGTTTTTCACCCCCCCCGACACTTAAAATGTTTTGCGCCCTTGCTCTGTTGACGAGGTGAATGCTAAAAAATCTCCTTTTAATAAGCATCCTGCTTTGACTATCACTACCACAGACGGTGACAAAACGTTGCGGGTTAATTTTCAGTGCCAAGCAAGCAAGTACAAATATATCAAATACAAAAATATATGACTACTTTACTTTCCCCAATCTCTGATTCACACCTGTAGCGGAAAACGTCCATAACACTTGTGTCATGCTGCTGCAATAATGGAATTTAAATATAATTGGGTTTCAGCAGTCTGGGTCAGCCTTCTGAAGACAATTTCCGTAATTAACTTCCTTTTTATGAACGTAATTAAAATAAATGAACACGTAAGCTAGTAAGCAAATCCAACAAGCTAGAGCTGCTATAAGGTTCATCAGCATACACTTTTTTTAAAGCAATTAGTTGAAACATAGAATCATCAGATTTTTATCTGTTCTTAATGTATATAAGACCAGGCAAGATTTAACATGCAGTCTGACATACAGATTGAGTCAATCAAATTTAACAATAGCATGTTAAATTCCTGCACACTAGAGCTGTAAATCGGGCCTTAAAAGTGAGGCCCGAAAAGGCCCGAGCCCGAGCCCGAACCCTTCAGAACCCACGATTGCGATTTCATTAGCGATTTTTTAAAAACTCAGTTCAGTACTATGTGTGTATGAAAAACTAATTGAGCACAACCGTACACTGAAATCTGAACTGTGCTATACATTAATCCATAGATAAGACTGGGAATACATTAATTGAATCCAAAATTTAATCTAACAAAAATTATATAGAGCATACACCTAATACAACAACAGAACAATTTTCTAGCAACCCGAAGATGGCAAGGTGATTGTATTTTTACCTGCACAGTTTAAGTGCTGTGTAAGTTAAATGATACGGTTCAGCAGCGGAACCGATATTTTTCCGCGCTGTGAATGTAACGTTTTCCTCAGGTTACGTGTGTGTTTGTGGGCGTATACGCAGTCACTTGGGGCCACCTCTGATTGGTGAGCATGATTGGCACGCGAAGAGCTCAGCACTTCTGATTGGTTAGACTGATTGTCACACAAGGAGGATGGAATTAATTTGTAAATCTACTCGGAAGACAGTTTTAAACCCTGGGTCAGACATGCTGTATAATGCATAATGTGAAATCGACAAATCACTCAGCCCTACTGCTCATTTACCGCACAAGCCCGAGCCCGGCCCGAGCCCATGTAAAATGATACAGATTAAGCCCGAACCCGACCAAACCCATCGGGGCCTGACTGGTACCGTTGGGTTTGGGCAAAGATCTTCAGCTCTACTGCACACTCATTTTCTTGCCCGGTGTCCCTCAATTGCATAAATCACTGCAGCTCGTAATGCTTGCAGTTTTAACCTAGCATTTACAAATTATGACCCAAGTAGTGAATTATGGACTCTCCCTGTTTGAACCTAACCAAACGGACAAAAGCATCACTCTGTACGACTCAAGCAAAGGCTGCATGCGACTTTATTCATTGCCCATACTCTTAATGTCTTAATGCTTAAGTTAAAATGCCTTAAAAAAGCTCAAAAGTAGCTAAATGATTGAAAAAAATTGTAGAATTACAATATATCCATCTGCCCAACCATGCATCCATCCATCCTGATCGGGATACAAGGTCTAGCTCAGGGGTAGGGAACCTGATCCATGGAGAGCCCGTGTGGGTGCAGGTTTTTGGAATGACCTCTCAATGAACCAATAAGAAAGCATTGGTTGTCAGCTCCTTCCCTGGGGACCCAGTCTTATTGGCTGATTCAAAAGTCATCCCAAAAGCCCGCACCCACACCGGCTCTCCATGGATCAGGTTCCCTACCCCTGGTCTAGCCGTTTCTATTAGGAAAATTTAGGAGGATTTAAGTTAGAGGAGGTGCAGAAAGTGAAGCCATCACAATGACTGGCCGATGAGGAAAGCTTAATAGTATTCATAGCCGTGGGCCCGGTCAGAATCGATAGCCGTCTGTGGTTGGGTATCACCTGAAGTTAACGAACAGCAGCTCGCTTACCCCTGAACGAAAGAGGCAAACTTGCAACACAAAGGCAGCAAAGCATCGGCGCCATAGGTTCAAAAATGCAGATGCTGGCCCGTTTTCTGCCCCGTGTGGCCCTGAGACGACCATTAACACGAACATGTTCACATGGGCAGGGGGCGCAGGCCTTGCGGTAACGCATAACTTTGCAGAACTTGTACTGGCTGAACTTTTGACCGCAGCGCGTTCTGCTAATTTCAATCTTGGCTGCTCATTTGAGGCACAGGCCGTTTAATTATAATTGTTTCAGTAAATGGCCCAATTCAGAGAAAGCAGCATCCAGAGGAAACGTTCCTGACTGCAGTTTTCTGGGGGCCTTCTGCAATATAACGGTCAGCTGCTCCCACACCCCCACTCCCTTTATGGCTTTTTTTGTGAATGCTAAAATCTCGGGGCTAAGGAACAGGCACCGACAGAGCAGCATGTCTCTCTCGACCTGTCCTGGCCGTCCGCCACGCATATATACAGCTAGGCAGCAGTCGGCTTCTCCAAGTTCCTATCTGATCAACGCAAAGCAACAAACTTGATGGAAGAAAAAAATAAAATAAAAAAAACTCCAACAGTGCCCAGTACATGGCTACTGTGAGCTCAACTACAAGATGCCAATGTGGGAAAAACCCTAATCTCAGCAATAACAACCTTAACCCCTCCCCAGTCCTAACCTTAACCATAACTAACCAAAACAAAACTTTTGGCAGTTTTACTTTTTTGATTGCATTTACAGATTTTTATGAAATTAAGTAGTGAGGACTGAAAAAAGAAAAAAACCTCACTCACACACACCCACCCCAGAGGCCAGATTCAAACACTTTACCGCAGTGGCGGCTGGCCCATAGGGGGCGCTCGGGCACCGCCCTCCCAGATGTGGGGGTGTGTGTGTGTGTGTGTCTAAAATATATAAAAATTCATATATATTATTTTTTTTATCAAATGTCAGCTTTACTTAATAGTGTGTGCCTACATGCAATCTGAATTATTTAAACAACATTTCCACCAACTGACTCTCATTCAACAGTGAATTTCCACCAACAGATTTCCACCAATCATTTCTCTTTTTGGGCACTCATCAAAAGCGCCCTAGAAGTGCAGCGAAATAGCCAATTGTGTATGGTTGCTAGGCGAAAATAATAAAGATTTGGCCTATCAGCATCGCCGAATTGAATGGTTTTGGGGCGCTGGAAATTTCGCCCCTGCTACAGGAAATGCGGGAGAGTTTTGGATTGCTCTCAGGTCAGTCAGTCGGAGAGAGATGATGGCGAAGACGACAGTTGAGGGGCAGCTGCTACCAAATTCGGTAAGATTGTTAATTACCCTTTTGCGAGAAGGACGACGGTGGAAAAAATCCACGTTAAGAAGCTGGGACCCGACAAGCCCGAAATAAACATCACCCAGCCAACTAAGGATAAGCATAAATGGAGCCTAATATAACTTTAAATTGTTAATTTATTTTATCTGTGAAAACTGATGATTTTGAGAAGGAAATTAAATTGATTGTGAAACTGTCGTCACTTTGACTGTTCATTTAAATGCTTATACTGGACTAGAAAGGGAAATGCATCAGTACATCAGCCCCACCCAGAACCTCTCTCACCAGCCGCCACTGCTTTACCATCTTCATGAGAGGCTGACAGCCCTATATACTCCATCTCCTGCAAGAGCTTCTGGTATGGTGGCGTTACACTTATTTACTCATTTTATTTCTTAAGCTTTGGGATTAAATGTGGCGTTACACTAGGCACACTATACGTTTAGGTGGGTGTAATAAGGACAATGACACAGGCATTGAGAGATGATTAGATAGTGGTACAAGCGTATTGGGCCCCGTCCAAAACTCTGCCGGCTTTAAATTCACTGCCTGTCTGGCAGCTAACGGTCTTGATACCAGTCTCCGGTCAGTACTTCAAACACCAAACGCACATATTCCCAGAAACTTCGCCGTTTTTCAAATTGGCAAATCGTGAGGACTGTAGTAAATGCAACATGGCTCCCTGGACAGAGATTTGTGTTTCCCCATTTGCTGAGGAGTACTTACAGAGAAGCATTCAAAAAGAATGGCTAAAATTTCCACTAAAGGACTGGGGAAATAAATAAAAAAAAAAACTAAAAAAATACAATGAAGCAGAGCACAGTGTGAAAAACAAAACAAACAAAAAAAAAAAAGGAGAGAAACAAATCAATAAACCATTTTTGCCAAGAAATCTTCCATGGTTGGTGACCATGACTGGACTGTAGAGATTCACACAACATTCAGCTGTTACCGCTATGCAAAATCTTGTAGCAAACGCAAACTACATAAATAAGAATCAATAAAATAAAGAAACCACAGCTCACAGACCAAAATATATTTTAACCAAGCCTTAAGAGATCTCTTCCACCTCGTCTCCCCCCTTAAAAACAAGTCCCAATACCATCCCCCTATTTTTTTTGGGGGGGGGGGGGGGGGGTGTTTTTCCTTTTTTCTTTCCCTTTGCCTTTTAAGGGGGGCAAAAGTTGAGAAATGTTTTTTGAATAATCTGTTTTTTAAGTACACAAATGGACTGTTCCTTTTGGTGTTTTCTTTTTG
>JAODKM010000038.1:4041745-4056609 GCA_026780845.1 Petrocephalus sullivani
AGGGAAGCACCGCTGCCCCACACCCAACACCAAGGAAGCACCGCTGCCCCACACCCAACACCAGGGAAGCACCGCTGCCCCACACCCAACACCAAGGAAGCACCGCTGCCCCACACCCAACACCAGGGAAGCACCGCTGCCCCACACCCAACACCAAGGAAGCACCGCTGCCCCACACCCAACACCAGGGAAGCACCGCTGATTTATTGCAAAAAACAACAAACTATTGTTGACTTACCCGTTTCACAAGTAAAATGAAGACAGATGGGCTACTTCACCTAAAATATTCCTAACATTTAAATCTTGTCCCAATTATTTGGTCTTTGATTTAGGCGCAAACGACTGGTACGATAAGCAAATCTAGCATTTATTAAACTCCCTACAAACAGGCTTCAAAACTCAAACTAAACATTCAGAACCTGGCGGCACAGGATTGAAGCCAATGAGATGAAACCCCAGGGATATCAAAATTTACACAAAACTAAATTGTTTTCTGTGTACGACAGCAGCTTTGGCAGCTCCTTTCCCCCCTTCCAAAGAAGGCTGTGTTCACACTCTCATACCGAGTATAAAGGCTTTTCCTTATGGGAAAAACCCAACATGACTGTGGTAGGAATCAGGAGGTAGAACAGACGGTATAAAGACAGAATGAACTCGTGTCAATCACTGTTCCACAGGTCCCAGTGTAGGGACTCGCAGAATCGTGCAATTGTGAATCTAGGATTAAATTTACCAGTTACGTACAATAAACCACTGAGCCTCTCCCCATCCAGAGAGCTCTACCTGTTCAAGATCATCAAGAGCTCACAGAACATTACAAATCCATTAATTAAGGTTCTCTAGAAGGCAGAATTTGATTTAAGTTCTTGAAAGGACGAGTTTCCTTTAAATGTTATATGTAAGAAACCTCATGGCAAAGGCAAAAATACCCTTACAATAACTTCTCACATAGAAGTTATTTTCAGCTTTAATGTTCTTGAAAAAAAACGTAAAATACGAAAGAGTTCCAACAGGAGATGAAATGCAGAACTAAACACCTAGAATCACAATCGGTGTGTCTCTTCGGCTGCAAGCAATCTGGAGAGAGCACTACGGTATCTCAGATGATGGAAAGGTATCACCACTGTAATGAAACACTGTATACATTGGGCATCATTCTTAATAACCACTTTCCTTCTTCAAATTCCTTCCCTGACACAATCGCTCTGCTACGTGCTCCAGCATACAAGTTGTGTATCTAGTTCCCCTTTGTTGATGCACTGGTTAATACGGACACCATGGCAACCTGCAGCATGTGAGACTCACAGAAAAGTGCAAGAATGGGATGTGGATGCACACTGCTGGTTGCTAACGCTAAGAATGAATACGTGCAGGTTTAGCTATGTGATATGCATGGATTACAAAATAAAAAATAAATCATATTTCTTAGGAATCTTTCATAAAGCATTTTCCTTTTTCCTTGACTGAAGAGGGAGGGAGAAAATGATAGCAAGCTAAAAACAAACAGATTTATTATCCAAAAACGTACACCAACCTACAGTGAGATCATATATTCATCTGCCAAACAGCCCGTAATGTGGAGTTTCACCATTAATCAATCAAGAAGCACTGCGCTCACATGACCGAACAAGGTACATGAGGAGTCACCATTAATCAATCAAGAAGCACTGCGCTCACATGACCAAACAAGGTACATGAGGAGTCACCATTAATCCATCAAGAAGCACTGCGCTCACATGACCAAACAAGGTACATGAGGACTTGCCATCACATATATCAACGTCATCAGAAAATGAAACTAACCGCTTCCTTCAGTCACCTGCCCAGCCAAACCTAGTGAAGAGCCCGGAGTGACTGAAAACCGGCATAACATGACCGCTCATGTAGACCAGTGTTGTAGAAATCTCCTGCTAGCCAAGCTCCATCTTGAGGGGATAGCCAGCTATCCCACCTCGAATGCCCCATAGTATATTAGTCAAGGAGGCAGGAATTTAACTCATGGGTCTCTGTAAGCGTTTGCTAAATCCAAGCAGCTTGACTAAGGATTTACAGGAACTACTGAGCACCAAAGGGCAGGGCCAAACTATGTTGGTTCCCTCATGTTGAACACTTGCGTGTGTGACAAATGCAGAGGAGGCTGAGGGCATGCGGACTCACCGGCACACTTGGTCCTGGTGATGAGTGGCGGTCCCGGCTGGCCTGTTCCCCCTTCCCCTGGACGTGTGAGCAGGACTCTGATTTCATACTCCGTGTCCGGGTCCAGGTGCCACAGTTTGTAGTTGGGTGAGTTGACGGCGTGTGTCTCCGTCCAGCTGCCCGACGTCATGCGGTACTCCACCTCCTTCAGGATGATGGGCCCATCTCCAAATATAGAGTTTGCGTTTAGCTGAATCAGGAGGTACGTGGGCCCCACGGCCAGTAATTGAGGGGGTGCGATGGGGCGTGGCGGCTCTAGAGGAAGGACATTTAGAGAGGAGAGAAATTATAGTTCCGCAGATTAGCTGTGGTGCTACAAGAGGTGGTTTCATTCATTCCAACTTCGACTATTTGCAGGAGATCCAAATGGGACACAAACATCTGTCTGGGTAACGAGAAAAGTGTCGACAGCAGTTACTGCATTTCACTCTGTTTTCGAGCACTAATTTGTTTTATAATGACTGCACTGCATTTCATGTCTGTTTTACTTTATCTCTCAATCAGCAACGAGACAATCCAGATGGCTTCTGATTCACACCGGCTGCAGTAGCGGGTTTGGCGAAACGCAGCCAGCAGAATGCGGTGCATTAATTAGCATGCCGCTAAATGCTGAATCTGGATTCATATTTAATAAATACACTAAAATCTCAAATGGGGGGATCTGGGGTAGGGATGCAGTACACATAGGACACACGTGAAGTACCTCAGTAAGGATAAACATGACTCCTTTACAAACTATATTCTTTCTAATCTTTCCAAGTGTATTCCAAACTAGCACTTCAGTACAGTCAGAAAAAGAATACCAATTTGCACTATTATAGGGTTCAGTTACTTTTTGCTGGGCCTGTATCCCCCAGAGGTCTGCCAAGTGTAACTTAGCTGTAGGTATATGTACCTTTTAGGATACAGAACTGGACTCTGAAGAACATATATGTACCATACCTTAAATTAGACTAAAAGGTTTATTTACCGGCAGGCAGGGTACACATGGCAGACCCTTGAGGGTACAGCCCCAGTGACAAGCAACTATATCCTCAAAGGTACAAATAGGTACATCTTTCTGACTGTGTATTTTCACAACATGTTACACATGCTCATTGCCAGTCTTGTCTTATATTTTTAGTTATATTGAATAATCTACATTCCACAGTTAATTAAACCGGCAGAGCACCTTGCGTGAGGCTTCCTGTGCTACCCGACTCAGTGTCCAAAAAAAAAACTTGCGCCCGATAGCTCTGGAACGCGCACCCATGGCAGAGCAGCCGATTTATTAGCGATGCAGGCTCCCCGAATCTGTCCTCTTTGACCGGCCCTTACCTCATGCTGCTGCCTGCCATTTCCCACCTCATTAATGTGTAATTACCTGTTCACAACCTTCTCTCTTTCATTTTCCGTTCCCTGAGCACCGCCTCCCAGCCTCTGACAGGGTATCAGTATGCACTCTAGCTGTTACCTGGCTTCTACCTGATTGCTGATGCCTGCTGTCCAGTCAAACACTCTCTATGGAGGAAAACCGTGAGCCCTGACAGCAGTGTAGATGTAGGCTAAGGCAGGGAGTTTGGAGCCCGAACATGAATGTTGCTTATTGCCTGGTATGTTTGCGGAAAAAAGGAAAGACTATCACAATTAAATATGCTATTCTATTGTTAGTGCTATATTCTGTGGATTCTGAGCTTCGCCATCTCGTTTTTCTGTATACTTGTATATGGAAAGATGACAAAGTTACCTGTGACTTGACTGTGACTTATTATTCTGCACACTTCAGGGGAAAAAGAGAAAAAACGCTATTCAAAATATCTGACTTTCAGGGCCAACATTTTAAATAAATTCCTTAAAACAGTTTTTTTTTTGCCTTCACCTTCATTACTTGAAATTTCCGGAGTCTATTAAATATTAGGCACTAGACCAAACGTGGGCAATCTTATCCAGAAAGGGCCGTGGGGTTGGCGGGTTTTCACTGCAACTCGCGAATTAGATTACTAAGTAGAAGGGCCCTCACACCTGGGTTTGAACATCTAAACAAAGGGTGGGGAAAAGCACAAATAGAGAGACAACCCACACGGCATAACAGCCTTCTTACGAATGAAGAAACCACAGTAAACGCAACAAGGTGACAGACCGATATTAAATGGAAAACGTACAGAATTTGTTTGACAAACGCAAGGACAGAATCTGCCTTTGAGTAAGAGAGACTCGGGCCAATTAATCACTCTTCAAGACCTGAAAGAAATCTGACTGAAGGTTCCCCGTAGTATTGCAGTTTTCCCCATTGTCTCTTGTTTTTAGGGATTTGTCACACTAGTCTCAGTGGTTCTGTTCAGCACTGGCATTTTTGGCATACCATCTGCACCCTCTAAGTCTCAGCGGTACCATCCAAGCCCAACAGGTGTGTTTTGAAACAAGTGTGATTCTTCGCCTTCAGCTCCATACCACACCTCTCGAGGTTCTCCGTACACGCTTGCTTACCAGCAACACCGTGCTCAGAACCATACAGAATGGAATGGCTGGCTAGCCGAGCCATAGAACGTTAGCATGTTCCAGGTGTCAATTTCAGGCCCAGAAAGTAAAAATCCAGACCAGGATTTTGTTTCAACCAATCAGTTGAGCATAAATGGTCAGAGTCACAGTGCTCAACTAGTTGGTTGAAACAAAATCCTGGTCTGGATTTTTACTTTCTGGACCCGAAATTGACACCTGTGGCATGTACACAGCAAGGAACAACACCTCCATAGCTGACCTTACAGGCCAATGACCATGACAAGGAACCTTCAAAAAAGCGCTCACGGTTTTTGCTCTGCTTAGATTGTGTTTAAAACTAAGATTGCATTCTAGTAAAATGATTTTTTTTTGATTATCCATTGACAACACACGGTTTTTAGTTATTGGGGGAAATGCCGTTTGACATCAATCTTCATAACCGCAACAGAGGGTTCATCCCACCGGGGAATATTGCAGTATTTCAGTCAATACAAGTCATTGAAGCTCATTGCGAGTTTAGCGGAAGCAACACAACGTCCAAGGAGACCCACAAAAAGAGCACATTTTAACACTGGGTCTGCCAGGACGTGACTGTTTTAATAGACTGACAGCAGCAATTACACTCTACACGTATTAGCAAATCAATAATGCTTCACAAAGCGTGTCAAACATGCAGGATGGATCGATCACAATTTTAAGACTATTCTCCAATTTTACATTTCCGCCTAACAATGCCCTGTGTATACAGGTGACTGTTCATTAAAACCTGGCGAGGGGACAATCGTGTGTAATTATAGAGGGCAGCACAATGGGGAAGCGTTTCAAGTGCTTGACTCCCAGCTAGAAGGTCAGTTTCAAATTCTAGGTAATACCATTCCACTCTCAACCACAGTATTTAACCTGAGTAGTGTTGAGCGCTAAGCCATAGCCCTCTTTCACTCTTCTAATGCTGAAGCGCACAAGGAAGCCAGCGAGCATGTTTGCTGCGATGAGACCGCTTCAGTGGAGGCATTAACTCAGACATTTAGCTAGAGAAAGGTAACCTAAACAGCACGGCTACAAAGCAGAAAATATTTAAATGGCTTTAACCACGCAGACACAAGCCTGTTAAACCACAAGCGTTATTCATTAGCATATCCGACCCACATAGTCGATTAAAGCACTTAGAACGCGAGCCCCCAGCAGCCGCCTCAGAAGTGGGCACGGCCCAGACAGCACGGCGCCTAAGCAGTCTCCTGCCACTCCACACAGGTTGGGGAGGGGGACGGTGACGGCAGTCTGGACTTGTGCAGGTAGACCGGGTTTCTCCCGTTTCCCGTCGCCGTGGCAGCGAACGGGCCGCTGATGAATCTTTCATCATCCAGCATTATTGCTTCTCCCAAACAGCACATCCATCTGGGGCCGCTGACAGGCGTGAGTGATAGTGCCGGGGACCTCCCATTACTGCTCCTTGAACCTGACCTCATCCATCTCTCACTTCCCCCCCTCTTGTCCGCCCCCACTGTAGACCGACTCACCAGTATGGGGTGGGAGGGGTCCGATCCCGGGGGATGGGAGGGGCTACCCGGAAAGGTAACGCGCTCTCATTTTTTTGCCCCGGCAGTTGACAGGTTCCCATCACGGCCGCACCATGAGACAGACATCGCAAACCTGAAGGGGGTGGCGTTTTGAAGGGCGCTACAGTATGATTTGCCAATTTCGATCTGAGGAATAGCAGACTCTGAAACAAGGGCTGACAGGGTCAAATGCGTACCCATGGCACGGACAGGGGTCCAGGGCTGACTGATGCGGATGCAGGATGGGTAAGCCATGCCCCCTCACCGAATCCATCTCGCCTCCTTCATTTGCTAAGTCTGCCGCCATACATCACCCTGTTGTCTACAAGATGACACAATCATTTCATCCCACCCCCAAAACTTTATTTCCCAGCATATAACCTCTATTGAAAGAAAACAAAAAAAAACTACAAAAGTTAAATAAATCAAAATGATCAAAATACCCAGAGACACAATGGAACTAGAATTCTTTTTTTTGTTGACACCCCAGCCCCCCAATCAGCAAGCCCTAAACCCCCCCCTCTCATCATCTCGCCGCATCCGCGATTCTGCCCTCATCAGAGTTTAACAACCCCCCTTTGAACATGCGCTTGTCAGGCAACTAGCTTTCTTCAGCGGCGGAAGAGATGGCAGCTACGAAGTTTTTAATCTACTTTTAAGAAAATATTTCCAAGCCGCCCTCGCTAGCTGACAGTCGTCTCTGCCGCCCTTCAGCCGATTCGAGTTTATTTACTTCGGGTGGGGGGGTTGCCCCCCACTCTCGCGAGCTCGCCGGGGGCGGCAGCCGCACACGGTGCAGTCATTAGAACAAGAGCGCATTCCTGGGGTGAAACATACACGAGCACACGTGGGTGTGCGCACACACACACACAAAAACACACGAGCGCGCACAGGCACGCAGCTGAAGACGTCGGGGGTATAGGCCTGACACACAAACAAGCTTAGGGGAAACAGAAAAATAAAAATAAAAAAAAACAGATAAACCCATATCCCACCATCTGCAAGGCTAGCAGCATACTAAAAATGCCCACTGCATAAAAACTTCTAAGTATCACGAATATCCCGTTCACTAATTGCTTTGACCATTTCGTCTGATATGCTCCATATGCAGCTCGAATGAAAATTAAAGGCACACAAAAAGAAACTGCCACGCGCGTTTCGCAAAGCAAGTCGTTAATTAAAGGGACGTCTCAATCTGGCGACTGCCAGCCACAGGCCCGAAGTGTCCTCTAACAGGCCTCCGTACTGACTGAAAAGCAGCACTCAGTGATGAGCATGTTGTTTTGAGGTCCCATCTAATAAGTAGCCTTGTCAATAAAGTTTAGCTTCTACGAGTGAATGGGCAGACAAAGATGGCCAAAGTAGCTGCAAGCATCCTCTGTCGCTTCGGGTTTAGCAGAAGACTCACTAATAAACTATTACCCCCGAGTCACGAGCGACAACGGGCGCCTCCCTGCCATCTCTCATTAAAGACACCCCATATCAATGGCCCCAAAATTTCCTTTAAAATTACCGTCTTTTGTATCCTCGTAGCCGCATGTCAGACTTCAAGCACTAGTGAGATATCGGACCTGTCACTGCAGCTAATATTCAACTTACTCCAAACACCGGCTTCTTAGGCCCCCTGGCCCATGTTAAGATTTGCAGTACAGTTATTCAGATAAACAAAAGATCACCCCCCCCCCCTACCCCTCGCTGTCTTGCCGTCGGGTATCAGAGGGAGGAACTGCCGAGTTTGTCCAGAGTGTTTCAGCAAGAGGTGCACGGGGGGGGGGGGGTGGGGTAGACTTGGAAATTTCCAGAATCATCTGTAGCAGCCCCACTGGCGACAAACCCCAGTGTCGGCACAGCTCTTATTTGAACAGTACTTCCACAAACATGATTTACATATCAGAAACCAAAGCCTTCAGTGATACTCTCCCATTGGTGATACTGATTTAACTTTCATACATTTAAGTTGCTTATATTTCAATAAACAGATGGTTGCTTTACAAGCATAATTATTCGAATCTTTGATCTGAAGTCTGAATGTTAATGATGTACGTTTTAAGTATTTATGATTAAATATAGTGCCTACGATCGGGACGTGCTGATGAGAGGGATGTTCACAGGCAAACAGCAGATGGAGGGGAAGAGAGTCGCGCACTAATCTCCCTCACTTTTACTTTGTCGTGTAAGCAGTGATAATCCATTAAGAAAACCCAATATTATTAAGTTGAACAAAAAAAAAGCATTTTGAAGACGTGCACAAGCACATTTAACTATATTAAATACACACTAATATATTCCACCCCTATATTTCCTATTTGTTTTCACACAGATGAGTTTAAATGAATTGTTAGAAAAATTTATTATTTCTGCATAAACTGCCTTTGTGGACAATACTATGAAAAGCTTTTAGTATGACATTTTATGCAAAATGCTCTGAATGGGTAAACCTGGAAGAAACCTAAAAATTTTCACCATTTCATATAAACACACACGAGGGGACAAATACCACAGTGCCGTAACTGACCAACCAGAAAGCCGACTGATTAGAGGGTCCTGCTCTGTGATTTGGGTGAGGTGGTAAAGATCCATTTACAATGCCCATCAGAGAATAGCAAACCATAACATAAGGCTAAAAGTGACTACTGAGGTCTTCAAATGGGTGAAGAATGGAATGAAATTTTGAGTATTTTATAGGAAATGTTTCACGCCAGAACAGGCATTAGTGATTAAATAAGCCCATTCAAAGAGTTTGTACATTTCCATAGACGGCACGGTCGTAACAGGCTTCAGGCGTACCTCTGACGATAAGGCCAGCGAAGTTGGACACTCCAGAGCCTCTCTCCGATTGGGTGACACATCGGTACAGGTCCTGGTCCAGGTTAGTCACCTCCTTCAGCTTAAACGACGCAGCAAACCGCCTGTGGTTGATGTTCTTGGTTTGGGCCACGGGTATATCTTCCCCATTCCTTCTCTGCATGGGGGGGGAGAAAAGAAGGAAGAAAAAAAAAAAAAACAGTAAATGACACTTATAGGAACCAGACGGCCGTTATACCAACAGACCCATCCACTTACATAAGAAGGGGGGGGGGTGGGGTGTGGCGGCTGGTGGTTATAATAGGCTGGCACCAGTCATAAGAAGCCAGCCCGGCCAAGACTGGCTCTTCTAAAGGGAGCAGCTTAAAACCCATTTGAGTGTGTCACCTCCCTTTAACTCTCAGCACAAGGAACTTTATGAGACAAGTAGTCTGCCGTGGCGGCGGCGGCAGCGGCGCCCCCCCCCCCCATCTCTTAAAACTCACACCTCCCAAGAAAGGTTACTGCTCACTGTACTGTCTGGCCCAGTCATCCGTGAGGGGAGCGGACCTTCCCACCCCCCAAGGGCCTGCCTAAGCAGCCAATAGGAGGCAGCCGGTGACAAACCGAATGACAATCGACAGGGTGGGGGCACAAGCAAAAAAACATACAAAACTGAATCTCTGAAATGCCACAGCTGAGGATTACGTTTAATGGAAACCAGGTTTAAATGAAAACAGCCATTGTATGCTCAACTCCATACTGTAACACAGTACAGGCATGCCTGGATTATGAGTGGGTTATAAAACAAGGGTTGTGTCTCTTGAACTGAACCCAGCCCGGGTCACCCATGGAGGGACCCAAACACTAGGGGGCAGACATGAGCAATTGAGCATGTATAAGGGTAGCTCTTTCAGAAGAGGGAGGAGGATTTGGCAGAATTTTCTAGGGGCCTGGCCATGTCTTCATGTGGCCTTGAACCCAGCTTATATGACCCTGACCTGCAGCCGGACCCACGCCTGACCCTGTGGCAAGGCGGCCCCCACCAGCAGCCGGACCCGCGGCAAGGTGGCCCCCACCTGCCCCTGACCCGCGGCAAGGCGGCCCCCACCTGCCCCTGACCCGCGGCAAGATGGCCCCCACCTGCCCCTGACCCGTGGCAAGGCGGCCCTCACCTGCAGCCAGAGCTTGTTGTTGACGGCATCCCGACCCGTGGCGATGCACTGGAAGGTGGCGTTCTGCCCGGCGTTGACTTCCACGTCGCCCAGGCGCAAAAAGTGAGGCGATTTATCTGCGGGCAGAAAACGATCACCGCACTGATAAATCTCGCACGCGAGGCAGGATCGATGGAGCCCGGCGGCTTTTGTGGCGGCTCCTGGTGTCAAGCCGCCACCCCTAATGAACACTATGGAGCCCATCAGTCAAACAGGTGCAGGAAAAGCAGGCGATCCCACGTGGACGGTCTAGCGAGCCGTGGCTCAGCTCGAACCCGTCTCGTGCAAAGCTTCAACATCAACAAAAGACAGGGAGCCGGCCAATTCACGTTAAATCCGTAAACATAAAAATATATGTGTATATCCAGAATATATACATTTTATTAAAAATAAATTCAAATGAAGAGGATACATATTATAGAGCAGATATAACTGGGAAGCAGTAATATTAAGAAGGAATTTTGGCTTGTTAGATTATTCATGACAGTTTGGCTGAAATACATAGCAGATGCCTCAGAGAGATGGCGCTGTACCAGCAGTGCCGAGCACACGAGTACGGAGATAAAGCTTGGGAAAGGAAGGACGGCTACATCTGAATTAAAACCGGTCCACAACCAAATCAATGTTTGTGCCTTGCGCACATTTGTAGAATTACATGGTAGATAACTGGGGACATTTACATTTATTTATCTGACGCCTTTATCCAAAGGGACTTAGAAGTAGAAGGAGGGGTTAAAATTTGTTAGTGCTCCTTGGGATTCAAACCCATAAGCATTGCATCATTAGCGGAACGCTTTACTAGCGGAGCTACAGGAGTTTACATGACGATTAGAGGAAAGGGAGGGTATTTAAGACCAGGGGATATTAAACCACTCTGATACGAAAGCGTTTTTAGGCTACTACAGCCTCGCCGCAGAATCAGTTCACTCCGCCTTGAGAGCGGCACGATTTCATGGGCTCATGTCATTCGCAGACACACAAGCTGGGGCTGCTTCTCCCTTTTACAAGATCCGCCTGTCTGCCTCGCCTTCACAGCCAAAACCGAGAGGAGAGGACGCTGTTATTTTCAGCGTTTTCTCCCAGTCTTCTCTCCTGGGGGCTCGACGTCTGGGGTTTTTTTTTGTTCCTGGGAAACTGAACACATCGTATCCATCCTAAACATGCCACAGGTACAGGGTGGACAAACATGTTTCATTGTAAGGATTAAATGCAACAAAATAACCGTCTGTTTCGGTGCAGGCTCTCCTGCAAAGCCTTGCATGCTGCCCAGTGCCGTTTCTCAGATTATTCCGGTAAAACACCTAACTCACAAGCTTCCCCTCTCTCTAAAGGCAGGCTCGGGTCTGTTGGTACAGAATACATTTCCAAGCGCCTCTCGACCACGTACTGCCAGAGATGTGTGCACAAGGGATGAAGTCTATTATTCTTTTCATATTGACTTTGAGGAAAAACACTGCCTGTAGACATTTTCTTTTAATTTTCTTTTTTTCAAACTGAATTTCTATTTGATTATATTCTTTAATTCAACAGCTAATTCAAATCATAGCTACGGGGGAAGGCAACAAATTAGGTTGTATACTCCAGTGGAAAAAAATGATTATGCATATTTTACATGCATACAGAGAAGGTAAATAGGAAGAATGTTGCATGGGGTTGCGGAGAAGACAGCTGAAGAGTGGCCATAGCCCGGGCCCAAGTATGGGCGGCACAAAGTCCTGCAAAGTCCTGTAGTCACAGGTTCGTACATAGAAATAGTGGGGTGCTTCAGCACAAATCAATAAATATAGGAGTCAGAGGAAATGCATCAAACATACCAAGCTGGCTATGCCTTTAAAAACTGGCAATAAACTGCTCAGAGTTTTAAAAGAGCAGGCAGCATGTAGCTCAGATTCAGAACTCTGCACAGGATCAGAAGGTTGGCAGTTCAAATCCTGTAGCCAGCAGAGTGATTTCACCGGTGGGCCCAGCAGTGAGGGAGAGGGAGTGGTCTCTGCAGGTTCGAGCAGTGGGCGTGCTGAAAGGTTAGTGGGTATGTTGAAATGTTTACGGGCATTTCGAAAGGTCTGTGCGCATGTCGGAAGGCGGGCGTGTTGACGGGCATGAAGAGTGGCGAAGTGCGTGAAACCACGCACGTAATTTCCTTTGCACTTTCTATCAATATGGCAGTACGTGTAAACACTCAGATGAAATGACTTGCGCTATATGACTAAATCTGCAGCAGACATTTAATTATAGGTGTCTATTATTCATAGCCTTTGCCCAACATATGTCTGGAGAATGTCTGGTCTTGTTCGGAAATGCTTACTGACAGCATTTTCGACCAATAGAAATGACATTTGGACACACCCACCTTTGGACACGCCCACTGCTCCATCTTGCAGATTCATTTTGACCCTTAAGCCCCAACTCTTGCAGCGACGAATCCTACTCTGTGTATTAAAGCGTCTGCTAACCAAATAAACATAAGGAGTCCATAAATGGCGGCTCAACGCAACAAGGGGTCAACTAGTGGATGAAAACGGAAGCCAAAGCTGCTGCCAGCTCTGCAGCAGACCTGTGTAAATCCAAATGCTTACAGGAGGTAGAAGGCAGCCCTTTGAAAGACAGGTACACACCCCTCCATCAGGCACAGACTGGCAACAAAGTTATTCTGACGGGTCTGTTGTACTTATTCAAAACAGCCGGCAAAGAGGATGCTGACTGGGCTGAACAGCTACAGGTTCTCCCGCCACATTCCAGGTGATAAATCTCTCTCCTGTTGTTCCTAACGGATTATACTTTCGTTCTAAGCTTGTTGCTGAATCCACGCCAGTGGCCATCCTTCCATGCTCCTGCCAAATGTGTGTTTATGGGACTTGATGGATTTCCTTCCCTGAATATCGAAGAGACACTAATGTCAAAAAAATGGGGAGATGGATCCCGCTGCCGACCGCTGGCGTTTCCTGCAGTACCTGCCCAGTTCTGGGCGAAGCCGGGCCAGCTTAAGCCTCCCCAAACCCCTGGCACGTGCTCTGAAACGCATGCCGCTTAGCAGCCCTGCTTGCTGCTTAGTACGACCAGTCCCAGTGCTGCGACAGGCAGCTATTTACAAGCCCCGGCCGCTTCCCATTTTAACACAAGCGATTCATCGTCACTGTCTGCATGTTCTAATTCAACAGCGACCAGCTTTTTTTTTTCCCCTAACTTAGATAAAACAGGCTGACGTTCGGAACATCTGAACTATACATCAGGCTGGCTAGCATGAGCGCAGGCTACTCCTAGGAGCACAGAGATATACCTGCTAGTGCTACAACGTGCTATTCATTCCAGCTACTTAATACTTCACCAACTTCCACATTATTCTGACATTTTTTATAAGGGGATCTCTATAAAATATTTCTGGTTCTCATATGGTCACTTCAGAGGATATTGTGCATTGTACTATATAGTATTTTTTATTGGAAATGTATAACTCTAATCACCATGTTTATTTATTAATCACTGCCTCTTTAAACCCCAGCACCATGTCCTACTTCCATGTTATAATCATACATTGCTCGTATATTGTACGTACTGTTATTAACGTCTCCATGGAGGTGTGTAATCAACTATCCCATTGCACAAATGACAAAGCTTCAGAATCCTTTGAATCCTTGAATGGAGAATGTCGTATTTTTTTTTATGGCATATAAAATAAAGGCAAGATTAAAATTAAGTTTCTCATTACACAGCCCTGTTCCCCGCCCCCCCCCCGGACGGAAGGCTGACTATTATCTTCTCCTCCAAAGCCCGAGTCTCCTTCGGCGCGACGGCGACCTGTCACCTCCTGACTTATCCTCATCTCTGTAACAAACCCGTCACAAGTGAGTTGGGAACAGAAAATAATTACCGTCGCTGTAATTACTTACCACATGGATAGCTCAGGACCTGGATGTCATCAATCGCGATGTAACCACTCTTCCCATCTGAGACTTCGGCTTCGAATATGACCTGCCCAATTTAAAAAGAGAAACCCATGTTTATTTGGCGCCCTGTTTTCGCCGGGAAATTTCCCGGCCCGACTGCTGCGGGTCCAGGCGACACCACCATCCATTCTGAGGGATATTTCAGGGCAAATGGAAAAGGCCAGTCTGCGCCGATAATACAACCCAGTCAATAAATTAACATACATACACACACATCTGGGCCTATATTCCAATAGGCATAAACTGTGAGCAGCTTCAATGGTTCAATTCTTTATGAAAAAATACAGGTTGTGTAGGGGAGGGGGGGTAGCACCATCCACCCCCTTCGGGTCACATGGCCACAGAGCAGCAGCACCCCTGTGCTTTAATTGCTTAATGCCTCAGCTAATGAGAAAGTCAATTCCAGTGCCGCAGACCGGGGGCTGTGCTGAATGGGCCACTTGCCGCGAAAAATAGTGCACAACTGATCCATTTTTTTTTTACTTTTGTAAGGGTGGGGGGAATCTAAAATCAAGACTGTATTCATGTCGGTTTTCACATGCTATTATCTGTAATGCTGGGGGGGGGGGGGGGGGGGGGGGTTCCATAATATTTTTCCCCCGGAAGGGGGGGGGGGGGGGTTTTTACCCCCCAAGTTGGGGGCCCGGGGGGGGCGCGCCCCCCCGGGGGCGGGGGGGGGGGGGGGGCCGCCC
>JAODKM010000038.1:4056718-4069678 GCA_026780845.1 Petrocephalus sullivani
CCTAATGTTTGCAATTTTATCATTAAAAAAATTCATAAAAAGTTCACTACCAATAGTACTCGGTAGCACAGATTCAGTCTTATTCGTTAGACGAGCTATAGTCTTAAAAAGGTAGCGAGGATTGTTTCTATTGCGATCAATGAGGTTAGAATAATAAGCTGAACGTGTCCTATGTAGAGCTTGCTTATATAGTTGCAAGCTGTCGGCCCATGCCAACTTGAAAACCTCTAAACCTATCTTAAATTGGACGGGATTGGTGCCATGCAGTGTAATTTGGGAATAATCCAAATCTGACAGCCTTATTAGATTTACAGGTTTTACCCTATTTAGCTTTGTGTTTCAGGTGCATAAAGATGGCTTTGGTCCATGACATGGCGGAGTGCATTGTGGGCGATATCGCTCCGGCAGATAACGTCAGCAAGGCGGAGAAGCACAGAAGGGAGGAGGTCTTTGTCATGTTTATGCCATTTTTAATAGTACATGTCTCAGTAATGGGCTTTGCGGAGCAGGAAGGTGTCAGATTTGTACTTTCAAGTAAACATTACTTAATTGCCAATGTAGAATGGCACCTGTTTCGTTAAACAAGAAAGGAATAACCATTATTGTTTGCATTATATATTCACAAACCGATAGATGCAAGTGGACAATCTAAACAAATGTGGCCAGTTGGGAGGATTATAGTCACTCAGCACCTGCAATCTTGTTCCCAGGAAGCTATGAAGCACCTCACTGGACTGCTTCAGGACGACTTGAGGAAAGAGATTTATGGACTGTGGGAAGTGAGTTCTAGGGTTTTTATATGTCATCTTCACCGTCGTCATCGTCAGAAGGGAGGCCTCAGTTGATTGTAAGTTCTGACACTCCCTCCCACAGGAGTACGAGTATCAGTCGAGCCCCGAGGCCAAGCTGGTGAAGGAGCTGGACCAGCTGGAGATGATCCTGCAAGCGTTCGAGTATGAGGAGCTGGAGGAGAAACCTGCAAAGCTGCAGGAGTTTTTTGATTCCACAAAAGGCATGACCTCACCAAATTTCCCACAATTCACTTTGGTTTATTATGTGGCCACTAGTATTTCCTGTGTAAACTGAGTCCCCAGATTAAGAGTTTAACTGACTGATGGCCTTAACATGTCCTTCTTTTGAACACAGGGAAGTTCAACCACCCAGAAGTCCTTCAGCTGGTCAGGAGTTTGAATGAAGAGCGAGCTGGCCACATGGCAGCAGTGAGTGGGGAATCCCGCAAAGACTCCGGGATGCCCCAATCGCCCAGTGGGGTACCTGACACCATGTGACCTATGACCCCTTGCTGTGACTTTAACAGTTAAGGTCAGCAGAGACTGTTACTTGATTCGCTCAGATAGCATTGATCACTAGGACTGTACGGTCAAAGAAGATGACGTTTGTCCCTTATTTATAAAATACTGTGTATTTGTTCAGGAGATAAAAGTTGCCAGCTAGTTTGTTATAAAGACTCTTTGTCTGCAACCTCGTCTAAGTAACTTATAAATCATGTGGGCTTTGTCACCCCCTCCACCAACAGGTGTACAAATTCTCCCAGGACCCTGTAAAAACCAGTCTGTAAAAGCATTTAGAATGTTAACAAAGGACAGTACATGACAAACTCAAAACACTTTAATATTAAAACCGCAAAGCATGATACATACACATACGGATATACTCAAATAATCCAGAAGGTACAAACTGGTATGTAACATCTTGGTAAAGTTTCAGTGGTCACAAAGTTTGCTAAACTTCTCCATAGAAGCGGTTGGAATGCCAGACCTTTGACCTTAGTGACAATCACAGCAGAAGCCCGGTGCTGCTTTCTGCACCCTTTCTGATGACCCACCCTTAAGGAATGATGCCCATTTCTGGTGCCAGGAGGTCAGTAGTATCCATAGGATGAAGAGGCACACCTGCCTTGTTCTTTGATCCTAATCACCTTCCGGCCTATGGGGGTCAGTGCCCACAGGGACCTGCGGGATAAGAGACTGGACCTGCACTCCTACCGTTTACCTGTCACAGGCTGGGAAACACATTTCAGAAATAATTTTGCAAACTTTATGCACAGGGACCTAAATAACACTGTACAATGTTTACTCTCATGGGGTAATATATACTATAACGGGTGAGCTCAAATGGGGTGTGGGGTGTGGCTCAAGCCTCTATGCTTATAATCAGAAGGTTGTTGGTTTGAGTCCCATGCTTGGATCCCAAGCTTTGCTCTCATGTGTATGTTTCAAAGAAGGGCAAGCAAAGAGCATTGCAGTGTATTTGCACTCGCACAAATAGCAAATAAAGGGTCATTTAATTTCAGTGCCTTTAGCAGAGGATTGAAAGTCAACATCCACGACATTCCTTATAAACTAACCAGATACACCCATATTACTAAATTATCACAAGTGCTAGTGTTATGCAACTGCAGAAATGTCAAAGGATTAGCACGAAAATGACACATTTTTGGTCAGGATTTTCCCACTTGTTAGTTAAAAACAGGATTTCAGTACAATGGTAGCTCGGGCGGGCATCATGCAGCAGAGGGTTCGAGAGAGTGGGCCGCCCACGTCTGCTTGCGTAGGGCCACTCGCTGTGACGGAGCCGTGGCTTCCGGGCCAGCAGGGGGCGCTAACCGCTAGCAAGTCCGTTCGGGGCCTTCTCTCACAACGTCGTTAGTGGGGACTTCCTGGATGCTGGCGTGGGCAGTGGAGGACAGGACCTCCTCAAAGCTTCCCCCACTGCTGTTCCCACCCACCTTGGACTGATCCAGAAACAGACGCAAAGTGAGAAGGCTGTGCGTTAGCGACACCACCGCACGCACATAGACGTCAACGCGGTGACGTACCTTTAAGTTGGACACGGTGCTTTCGACCTTCTCCTCAAAAGATCGGAAACTGGTGGAGTTTCTAAAAGAAAAAAACGGAGAAGTTGTTCAAGTCAGAAGGAGCAACATACACATGTGTAGCTGAATCACACCAGGTGCTGAATTCCGAATACTCATCAATCGTGAATATTTTTACACAGAAGACAAAACACCTGAATGATTATGTCAAAGCAGCGATTGTCACTGATGCAGGATATGCCATTACCAGAAAAATTCTTATTAATAGCCTCTGATATATTACATGGAGAGGGAGGGATATTCTGCTTGATGTGAGATTTAGAAACTTGATTAAGTTTGTTGAGTAACTCGTGCAATAGAAAGGCCATCTGCTCAGCGGGGGCTAGGTGTGGCTCAGCGGGTTAGGAGGCTAAATAGGGAAGGTTGCCAGTTCAGACCCTGTGGTCAGCGAAGTGATTTCACTGCTGGGCCCTTAAGCAAGGCTCTGGGTCTGATTTCTCCTGGGACTACCTTACCCTGTTTCTCAATCGTATGTTGCTTTGGATAAAAACAAAAGCTGAATCTGTAAAGTAATGCACCAAGATTATGTATAGCTCTGTAGTAATGGCAGCCAGGGCTGGTCTGGAAGATGGAAAGCAGGCGGGCTGGTTTACCTCATAGCCGGCATGCTCACCGACTCCCGGATGGAGTAGCTGCTCCGCGAGAGCGTGGTACGGGTAAGAGCAGGATTACATCATTAGTACGGATCCCCAACGCCTTCCACTTCATAAAGGAAGCATCCATACGCACATCTGCATCCCTCTGCTAATGGCCTAAATCCCCAGCCAATCACGGCGGACCTCTGACACACCACTCTGGTGTCATTGGCAGCCGATTAAATATTTAGCTGTCAAGCAGTAACGTTGTTAATTATTTACCCCCTGATGGCGCTAGTGGCATCAAGCTGGTTCCCTTATGAGGATTAAGTGTCAGGGACTGTAGAAACAGCCGTCGCCCAATTCTTCCGGTAACAAGCGGATAGTCTATAGCGCACGAGGGGTCGACCTGGTTATATTTTAAATGCAACTTGCAAGTCAAATGAAGCAGGGTTTTAGGCGTGGCTAACCCTAGCTGATATCTGCTCATTATGCAGACATAATACACACAGGAAAGTGTTGGGGGGGGGTGTCACGGTGTACAAGAAGCATCAGGGATTTAAAAAATAATATCTCCATTAAAATACAATGCTGTCTTACCCTATGGCCTGTGATCTTTTGAGGCACGGGGGCAGAATGGAGAGAAAGAACAGAAGGGTACATGTAGGTCAGCAGACAGGCAGGAGAGCTACCCGTAAAGGTCATTTGAGTACGTTCCAACTCTACAGGAAAACCGACCGGACCAGCATCTGATTAAGGCACACACGCACGAACAGATTAGGTATCTAGCTTTGTGGGAACTCCTCCAGAGGTGGAAATTTCAGGTTCAGGAAATAAAAATCCAGACCAAAAGCCACGATTTTGTTTCAACCAACCAGGTGAGTATAAAGAGCCACAGTCACAGAGTACTCAACTGGTTGGTTTTACTTTGGACCCTCCATCCATTTCTATGGGAAAAACCCGAATCCCAGAAATGACACCCTTAACCCTTACAAAGCCCAAATCTTAACCACAAGTAGCCCAACACAATACAAGACTTATGGCATTTTACTCTTAATTGCAATCTCAGATTTTTATAAATCTGAGGTACCCCTTCTAGGGACTTAAAAATGCCCCAGCAATGACCAGCATGTTTATGACACTGTGGGAACATTTGGGCCCCACAATGTAATATACATGCTACACACACACACACGACATGTGAATGACCAGCACAAGCTGAATGAGCCAAAACATGGCTTCCTGGCTCTGGGTTAGGGTCCCAGGTCTGTCACTGGAAGGCCACTGGGGTTGGCGGACTGATGTCACCACCGGGCCCTTCAGCCAGGCACTTGGCCCCCTCAGTTTGGAAAAAACTGTCTGCTAATTAAGTAAACTGTAATATAACAAGAAACAGGGTTTAATTCTTGAAAGCGTAATCTTCTAAGCATAAATAGCACACTTTACCAAGAGACAGACTGGCAGCATTCTGAGTGATGTCCAAAGCATCGCTCCACACAAGCAACCCAATGCAATCCCCAGTCAAACAGCAAGAAGGGCGCATGCAAAGCCTGGACACGCGGGGGACACGGCAGGGGTCGGCAGCGACGGCAGCACTGCGCAGCGCGAGACGTCGCATTTAACAAGCCACGCTGCCGTGGGCTGAGGACAATGATTCTTTAAGGAAAGATAAGGTGATCCTGGAAGTCAGTGTTCTCGTGATGACAGAGAACTGAACACTGAAATCTGATTTAAAATGATCTCTTTATAACAACACTGTAAATTTACAATATGACTTTGTATATTAATAATATAATTTTATTATTATTATTATTATTAAGGTTACCAACTTTGGTCAGCTAGCTGGCATGAGATTTTCAAATCCAGACAAGTCTGTTCACACATGCACCCGCATTTACATGAATGTGAGGGTTTTATTACCTTGTAAATAGGCTGTAGGGTTTGCAAACTACCCCAACACTTTTGATGTAGCTAATTTTAGGGTTATAATGGAATAATATAGACTTGGCGTATGATTTCTTGCCCGAGTGTGAGAATCTGAAAGCGAGTATCACGCCAGATGCCATATATGTGCCATACACAACAGGCTGGCAAGCCAGTAAATATCTGGTCATTAAGATGATACTCTTATCTACAGCTATTTATCTGGGCAGTATGGAAACCCACATAATCACGGCTCGGCCCCTTTAAAGCGGGAGTCACAGTCCAGCTGTCTGAGTCCCGGGGAAATGAGACTGATGGAGTTCAGTCAGTGAACGGACGGAAGACATCGGCAAACGAGCCAAAGGAATCAGCGGCTCGCAGTTTTCCAGGGATTCCATCAGCCGCCTTGCACGACGCTGCTGCGGACCCCCGAGCAGTAGAGCTCATTCCCACTGCAAGAATTGACTCGGGACACTTCCGCGATGTCTGCGTCACACACAAACACGCGGCCACCATACCTTTGCCCGTATAGAAACTGGAGGCCAAATGAACTGCAGCATAAGCAAACAAAACAGGGGTTGCAGGTGCAGAGTCAGGTTATACGTTTCAACGCAACAATGACCAATGCGATAAATAAAGAAAAAGACACTCGTGTTTTATGTACATTAAATACCGGCCTTTATGCTAAATGCTAAAGAAGCTAAAACTGCTCCGAGTGATGAGAATCAAGCTGAAAACAAACCCGCACAAGGAGCAGCTAAACGCTGTTAGTCATCATGTACTGTAGACATAGCAAGCAATTTGTTTACATAAGTTATTATTGGCTGCAAAAGAAGAGAAGGACAGTTAGCGCGAGCCGTTAGCAGCAGGGCTGCTGTTAAGGCACAGTTAGCGCACATGGCTTGTAGGTGTCGTCTTTCACAGGTGGCGGGGGGGTCATTAATGGCCATTATCTGGGCCTGGCAGTGTTAATGCGAAGGTGATGGGGGCAGGGAGGGGCCTCTTCCCAGCACCCCCGCTGCGCGGAAACGGGCGACCGCTAAAGCTCTGACCCCACGGCACCGTTGGCTTCCATCCAATCTGGGCACCGGGAAAGCAGCTTAACTCCAGCGCCTTACGTAACCCGTACTATCGCACGCACTCCCCCACACCCGGCTGCTATAGCCGACCGCGGAAGTCAGACGGGGGGGGGGGCTGGGGTTAGGGAGACATCAGGGACAGCACTGAGCCGGCGTGCGGATCAGCGAGGGGGAGGGGCAGACGGCCGCCGCCGTACCTGACGTCCTCCAGCTTCCTGCTGATGGCCGTGCCCAAGGTGCTGAGTGCCGCTGTGGTCTTCTGCCCGGCCGTGCTTAGCGTCTCTGAGGTCCTCTTGTACCTGTCCAAATACAGCAGACTTATCAGACTTATCGTCCCGCTGAAAATGTTAAAATTAATCAATCGGTCCATCCATCCATCATCCATCCATCTCCCATAACTGCTTCTCTGCTACAGGGTGATGGCGAGGAAGATTATCCCAGGGCAGGGGGCACCTGAGGGGAGCTGTGTGTCAGTATATGAAGTGTGATTAAGAAGAGATACAGCAGGGTTTTTGGTGGGGAGGATCTGGACAGGCCAGGTAGCTTGTCAGGAAATTTTCTTCTCACTGTAAATAAATCAAATATGGGGGGGTCAGTATAAAACTGTCAACAGTTCAAAAAAGTCTGCAGTAAGATATTTCCTTACGTGTCTGACTAGACTCTGTAAATAAGCTGGCTCCTAAATTAAATTATCCAATTTCTGGATATAAAGCAGAGAACAGAGGTCCATTGAAATTCCGGCATAACGCTGTTCCCTTGGCCACCCAGGTTAATATCCATCACGAGAAACCCAAAAATATCTTTCAAGGCCAGGCCGAACAAGGGCCCCGATTGATTTTCCCTCCATTTTCTCATCTAACAGCCTGGGCTTCAGAGCTGTGTCCTCTGGGGCTTTCAGGAAGAGCAGTGCATTACTGAAACCGATGGCACGTAAAGCTAGACGGCGCGGTGAAAATGTCTCCGCGCTGCCTGGAAGCGAGCTCGCGTCTTCGGGCTCTCCAAGAAAGGAAAGCTGATGAAAGGGCTATTTAGAGGGCTAGAGCCATTTAGAAGCCGCAAGCTAAATCTCAACCAGTGTTTATCAAGGCATTTCAAATACACAACAGTAGCTTTGAATTTAAGGGCCTTTCAATTTCTTTGTTGTGTTGAAGTCAACAAAGTCACAGAGAAACCAACATTGAGTGACTACATTCCCATGAACACCCATCTGACTGTGAGGCTTCTACGTAAACATTAGTTTGGAGTAAATCCACTGGTTTGAAGGTCTGTGGTACGGTCTGTGAACCCTGCACCCCTGTGCCATATTTGTCACTCATCTAGGACGCCCTCTTGGTCAATGATCCCTACAATGCAACAAGATCTCTAGGACCTTTGTGCAGGGTGGCCTGCACCATGGTAACCATTATCTCAGAACAGGACTCATTGAAAACAGCAAGAGACAGGCTAGTGATTCAGTAACCAAGTAACTATACTATTCACTGGAGCAATTTATTAATGATCAGGGAAATTACAGAATTGCAACATGATCCATTATTTAAGCAGGCTTGCATCCAGCTAGAGCAGATTGAAAATGGTTCGGTCAAGCATAGGTCTGCAGTACGAACATGAAGGGACGCTTATAAATGGCACAGGTCCTTCGACCGGACCTCTTCGTGAGGCAACAGGATGTTTTACTCTGCAAAGCAGCACTGGTGCGGTCAGACGTTGATGATGCCTCAGTGCTAACAGGCTTGGCTGGCCTCAGAGAGACAGCATTAGCCCATTAGCCTCTGCCCGGACGTAGATTCCTCACAGTTCCTTGCGTTGGCCGCAGACCTGGTTTCTGCTGACAGAAGGGATGCACCGGAATATCCCTCCGACCCGACTGCGGACACGCCGTGAGCTCGGGAAGCCCGTTTCCCCAGGTTCCTGCTTCCTGAAAAGACGACTGTACCGAGCAGAGAGCCGGTTTTTCCTCAGGAAGCCTTTCAACAGGCCAACTGCCAAAGGGTGCAAAAATATCAAATTCCCTCAAGTGACGGCAAAAAGAACTAAACGAAATTGTGCTTTTCAGCCATAAGAGGTCACACAAAACAAGCTGGGTATATTCCACTGGAAGTGCTGCCAAAATAGTTTTAAAACATGAAAACACAGCACATCCCCTACTAAAAGAAATCACATTTGCATACCATCCGGCTTCAGTAATTACTTCAGTTCAGTAATTAGCTGTTTATTTCCTCTTCAAACATTATTCATCTGAATCAGTGACTGCTTCCCGATGTTCCTTTGATACTTAACCCTGGCGACAAGTGTGAACGTCACCTAGCTACTAGGGTTGCCACTAAGACCTTGCAGTGGGCCCGAGCAAAAGGAGTGGTCAAGAGGACTAGTTAGAGCTAACCATTAGCCACATGTCAGGCAAAGAGGAAGCAGAAATGAAACTGCTCAAGGCTCAGCCTCATGGAACTTCAGTACTCAGCCAGAGGAAGAAACTGGAAATACAGGAGGTCTTGACAAGTCAGCCACGCCACACCCAGACATGCACAGTGGAGGGTGCACCAAAGTCTTTCTGATAGACACAACAACTCTATAACTCACTGAACTTTTACTTTCAATGATAATGGAACTTTGGTATCTGCAGATGTTTGTATAAGTGTCTGTGTGGTGAGAACAGCCTGCTTTAGTAATAATGCGTTGTTAGAAGATATCAGTGGAGCTTGGAGTATACATTGGCTGAAAACTGTACTACTCAAACTACAGAACATTGCATGATGGGATATGGTGGAAGAGGCCTGGAGGAGAGCGGTGGCTGTCATGGCGGCACTTACGCTGTGGAGGTCTGCATATCATACCAGCTCCTGCTGAAGTTCTGCCGCAGGCCACTGAGGGGCGTCACGCCCAGCTTCTGCCTCAACTCAGCCTGATGATGCTCCTTGGCGGCCAGGACTTGCTTCAGGGTGGCAATTTCTTCTTCCAGCTGTGGTATGGAGACAAGGGTGTCAAAGATGTTTGATGGCTTGTTGGGCTCGAGGGTCCAGTCTGGTCATACCAAACACGCTGGGGCTTTAAATCACTGTCTCATCTCAGGAAGATACATCTGCATTCTTTAGCGAATAGATTAATAACCAACAGCACCAATCTGTAGACACCATCCAAGAACAGATACACTATATTAATCCTCGAGGGACAATGTACCTCAGCTCTCAGCTAAGTATGTGATGGAAGGCAGCACATTTCGGGGCGTAGAACTTTCAAGAAACGTTCGAGTCAAGCTACTTACACTTGCTGCTATTAATATTGTTTTTGCCATACAGCAGTTTCTTTCATATAAAAACATTTTTACTCCCTCCTTCAGCTGCTAATGTATAGTATTTTCCAAAATGACAATTATTATGAGCTACTTGTCATAGAAGCAGCGCCACGGGACTCATGTCTCGAGCTGCCTTGTGCTCACATGGCCCCCACTAAGCAGGGAGGGGGGCACCTGAAACCTCTCAGCCTCCGGGTGTCCCGGATCTCTGCCCCCCACCTCTGTCTGGCGGTTTGATCCAATCAATGCCCCCAAAGTCAAAAGTCAAAGTCAACTTTATTATCATTGTGCACATGCACGACAAGACGCGTTCAGGCATGCAGAAAAACCTTGATGTCGCCCATAATCAGGCACCTATGCAAACCCGGAAGCAAGCAGGGTGCAGCTCCAGGGCTGACAGATAATGGGATGAGAGAAGAACCCTTCCAGTGTACCTGTACTTATGTATGTGACAAATAAAACATCAGTTCATTTTTTCATTTCATTTCTTTTTCCCCCATTTCAAGCTGCGCCAGGGTGCATGACAGCAAACGTGGCTACCTTGACCAGCTCCGCCTGAATCTCCTCCCTCTCCTCCCTCTCCTCCAGCGTGATGCCATTGCTCAGCTCCAAGTCGGACACCAGATCTTCATCCTCCTCCTTCAGAGCCTCTGGTTCCAGGAAGACTGAGACAGAGATCGAGAGGATCCGTAAACATCTAGCCCAGGGGAACGGCACAACAAAGAGAAGGCAACCTTGGCCGACGCCCTAATGCGCACAGTTTGTCCCGAAGAGACAACCCAACTCTGCAAACATAACACAGAACAAGGAACGAAAAGCACAATGTTTTTCTCCACAAGGCAGAAAAATGAGAGGGTAAAAACCTGTGTAGTTTACTCAGGAAGCACATTAACATTAAGGCCTGAGGTAACCAAATATTCGCATCTCTTTGCCAGTGCTTTCATTACTAGCTTGACTTCGGGACAATTAAATACGCGCCCCTGTGGCACCGAAGGACAACGATCCACCAAATTCTCCTAATTTCCTGCTCCTATCAAATTATGCCCTGGATATTAAAAAAAGTCTAAGAGTCTAAATCTCAAAATAACAAACTAGGTTTAGATTTTAAAAAAAGAACATGCTGACCAGGCAGATATGAATCAACCAGCCACAAGCAGCCAGGTACACTCGTACATGAATGGGTTCCAGACGTACATAGATAGCGATAGCTGGAAAACAGATTTACATGGAGTGACGAAGTGCACCTTTCCAGCACCTAATGAGCGGCTGTTGCGAGAAGCAGCCACAGGCCTTCTCTCTGCATTTCAGGGGTCTGCTACACAGACTGAGATGGATATTAGCCGGTAAATGGGATTTACACAGAGTTATGGGGAGATTTAGCTCAGCAGACAGTGCCTGGTGGGTGCGGTGGCTATAAAACAATCACTGATTCCTCTAATTTGACTGCCTGATCTGAACATCAGACACAAAGCAAGCTTTCAGAATGACAGATCATGAGAAGCTAGGACATGCAGTGGTGTTAAACTTGGAGTTTAACTCTACCTGGATTGGTCAATCCTATAGGTGACATGGGCAGCTGACGGGCCTAAGGAGCCAACAGTGATGCTCGCCTAGGGCGCCGCATCGGCTAGGAGAAGTACTGATCTTAATCCACTATTCACCAGTTGAGAACACAGGGTTAGCTAGTGCCTGGAACAATTGGGGTTAAGGGCCTTGCTCAAGGACTCAATGGTGAAATCACATGGGATTGGAACCAGTAACGGTTAATGGAGTCCTGCAGAGGCACACAGCACACAAACACAAAGAAGGCAAAGCTGGTTTGCATTCTGAATATCAGTGCACCAACATCACGCTGGATACCTTTTGGAGGATCTGGCTTTTGCAAATACAAATATCTCACTGTGCCTGAAACAACCTGACACTAAGATCAAGCTGCAAGCAGATCAAGGCCCCTGTGCGTGAGGACAGTGCAGAACCACGACTGTATTACATGTGGGAATGAGAGTCAAAGGGAATAAATTGTATACCACTACTAGTTTGGTTTATTTTAAAAACAAAGCATTTCTGTGATGGTGAGAAGTAGCACAACAACCATCTTAATTTTACCGTAACGTTCTCTGCTGACCCCACTACTTACCGAAAACAGTAAATGAGTCAGAGAGTGAAATCAGTACTGGACAATCCATTCTAAAACAAGTCTTTACCAGTGTACTGTTTCGTAAGAGTGTCGACAGGGCAATGAGGCAACCAAATGTAATCAGGGCTCAGAATCATGCTGGTAGCATAGTGTAATGCACTATGAGCACGACAATCCGACCTTGGCAGGGCTTTCCAGCCATGCAGACCCTAGGCTGCCAGCAAAGCTTCCAGCTAACTGTGACTTCAGGTTAAATGCTATCCTGTCAATTCATTCATCTGTAATTATGCCTCGTTCACCCATTGTCCCGGTGAATTAAATGTGCAAAGTGATCCACGTCTGTGAGTGCGACGTGTGCATTTTAATCCCTGGCCACATCCAAAGCACAGAGCATCCCAAAGGTCCTAAACATGTCCAGGAACAATAATGTCCTTTCGAAAGATCAAGCACTTCACCTGGCCTAGTCATCTGGGAGTATTTAACCTTGTTAAATGTCACAAGAACGGGCCGGTGCCAGATCGCTTTGCCTGGGGCCCGACCACTGCTGCGGGCTGAGCCGACAGTCACACAGCCTACAGAAAATGCGTTCTAATACACAGAGATACTGGATCTAAACAGCTCAGAGCGGCAGGTGGCACAGAAAGAACCGTTATCCTCAGAAATGGGTTCAAGTAAAGGCCGAAGGACATGGTGCTACGCACAGAAATGGAAAGAAATAGTTACTTGCCAAAAATATACGACAACTAACTAGTCAGTGAATCTCAGTGTCCTGAAGAGGGAAAAATGAAAAGAAAATCATCTACACTTTATTCAGCTAATCATGAAATCCTAATTTTTATTGAAGGCAAGTAAAGTTATTTGAGGATGTTGGAACTGCTTGTTAAGAAGGGGATCTAAATGTTTTCCCCCTCTTTCTTTGATACGTTCAGATTCTCCCTGGTGGTGGTGATTTGTCAGAAATAATTAATATGATCAAATGGGTTCTGCTCCAAAGGAAAAATGTCAAAGTCTGAAGGAAAAAGAACAGACTGTATCACTGGATGTACAGTACACTATACCAC
>JAODKM010000038.1:4089441-4106079 GCA_026780845.1 Petrocephalus sullivani
GATTGCCCACCCCTGATCTACATAGACCTTCTTTTTAGATTTAGGCATTACAGTTTAACTTCTGAATTCTGAATACAAGCTATTCTGCATCCAGCATTTATGTCAAACCCATCAGAAAAAGAAGGGAAGTGAAAGTGATCGTCATTGTTGACGCATCACAGCACACAACGACGAAATGTGTCCTCTGCTTTTAACCCATGTGACATCAAGAATGACAGCTACACTTACACTCAAAGACGACAGACTGGAATCTCCCTCTCCTGCATCCTACTTCTGAGCTTAGCATAAGCATCACCAGAGAGGCTCATCACAGCCAGACAGACCATCAGCGTAATGCAATAAGGCATGACAATGTGGGGAACTCAGTCACGTTGTCCAATTAAACTGTTCGGGACCACGGAAACGAAGGGGGGGGGGGGGATGGACTCACTAGTGAGAGAAATCTAAATGGTTCATCTTCCTGAGCAAATGTCAGGAGAAGAAAGATGGTCAAATTAAGAGGGGAAGACTGCATCCTGGCTAGCTGGGGTATGAGAGGAGTACCCGGGGCCTCCGACTGGGGGCAAACGAATGACGGCATTGGCAGAGCAGCACAACGATGGCTGGCAAGGTAATTTTGTTATATAGGGGCGTGGCTGAAGACGCAAAACCCATCAATAGGGAGGCAGGGACACAGCTGAGGGGCGGGGACTTTGTAACCTGGCAGCGGAGATGTGTGACCTCATCGCTATGACTAAGCCCCACGCCCTGTGTGCAGCACTTACAGAAATAAGTCACAGTACAGTGAAGCACTCCTTTTTGTGACAAAATTCAGAATTAATGTCTGGGTATGAATGATGCCGAAAGAATAGCTAAGAGAAAACCAAAAGATGACCCCTAACCTTGAGGCAAATTGATAGAAAATCTGACCTACTCACTTATTTGGTCTTTTGAAATGTGGGCTCCATGTCTTTCAAGACAACAGTGGATTTTACGCCACTAAAATGTATATCTCGATATCTTACACCTTCACAGTTGAAGCTCAACAGAAATCTGCTTTTAATAAATCAAAGCAGTTAGAAAAAGCTATTTATAAGGACTCTTGGCTGGCCCTGTGGCACAGCCGTCCATCTTCTGAAACGGCTTGCCCTATTCAGGGTCGTGGGGGGGGGGGGGGCAGGGAACACCCCATTGCAGGGCACACTCACACACCAGTCGCTCTCTCACACCTATGGCCAACTCCAATTAGCCTCCTCATGTTCCTTGGGCTGTGGAAGGCATGGTTCTATGACCATTAAAGGAAATATTCTCTCCGTTTGGACCTGTAATGTTCAAACCTCAGACTGGCAAAATCTCCTAATATTTCCCCGTACATCACCATCGGGCCAAGCGTTTTTCTTTCCGGTTCTCAGTTTCCGGGTACGGTCGCTATGCGCTGGCGAGTCCCCCCAAGACGGATGCGCTGAGCACCTTCTCAGCTGGTCACACAGGGAAGCAAGTCACTGGGCTGGAATATTCCAGGGGCCCAGGAATGCTACGGGTATCTGGAAAAGGCATCCAGTCTGGGGGAATCCCACTGGCTGCATGGATATTCCCAGCAAAACTGAAACGTCCCTTCAGATACCTACAGCTGATGTACACACACACTGGACAACAGTGCTTTGCTGAGCAGAACAAATGCAGCCTCTTCCTGACGTCTCCCAACACCAACCCTTACCAGACAACCACATGGAAGACATCTCAAGGGAAGAATAAATTATGGGATGCCTCTGGGCTATATAACGCTATTCAGCAAAACAAATATGGTCCAGGCCAGCAAAGACAGAACCTCGTGGTTCTTTCTGAAATAAAGATACAGTTATTGTCCAAAGAGGGCAACCTAGACATCATACTCTGTAGCTGGCTTCACTCTCAGGGGAAGAAGCCACCCTGGCTACAGATCTTCCTGCCACAGAACAGCTATAAGTGACAGCTGCGTAATTAAACTCCTCTGGCATGTCAAACATTTACTTTCACACCAAAGTTTACCAGTCACCCGCCAAATATCACGACGTGACACTGCGCCTCGCCGGACGAGAAGCGGACCGGTCCCTCGCTCTCGTGGACGACGCTAAATACCAACCGTGATAACATGACTGGAATGGGGGGGGGGGGAAATGAAGGTATTTAGAGGATGCTGGGGAAATTAAGCAACTCCACTTTGCCGGAATTGAGACTGAGCTCTGATGCTGTTCCGGGGAATTGACCCCGACCTTGGGCATTACAAGTTACATGGCACAGCTGTGAGTAGGAGCCCAGCCCCGGGTGAGGAGAAGCCGCTCGGAGCCGGGACTCTGTGCCAGGCGTCTCCCCGGGCACAGCACCACAAGAGCCCAGCCCCGGGTGAGGAGAAGCCGCTCGGAGCCGGGACTCTGTGCCAGGCGTCTCCCCGGGCACGGCACCACAAGAGCCCAGCCCCGGGTGAGGAGAAGCCGCTCGGAGCCGGGACTCTGTGCCAGGCGTCTCCCCGGGCACAGCACCACAAGAGCCCAGCCCCGGGTGCTCCCCAAAGCAGCCGTCACTGGAAATGTCCCCCCAGGAGGTACCACGGGGAGCAGCACAGGGAGGCGGGTGGAACAGGAGCGGGGATCCTAAGCAGCACCTGTCTGCACCTGGACCTCACAACACGGGGGTTACGTGCGGGTATAATGGCAGGTGGGGGGGGGTCCGCACTGAGCTTCGGGTTACATGACGGGTATAGATCATATATGCGGTCTGCAGGCTCAGCTGGACATGGCACACGCACATGAACTTGGCAACTATAAATGCAGGAATGGCCATTTTAGGTCCCAGAATGAGAGGTGCACGCTGGGGGGTTAGGGTTAGGATTAGGATTAGGGTTAGGGTTACCTGCGAGCTGACGTACAGTGTCAGGCACTCATCGCACACGGCTTTCCTGCAGCAGTGCAGCGGCTCCATGCGCCTGTCGTCCAGGCAGACGCGGCAGGTCTGCACGCTGCCCGCAGCCCGGTGCTCGGCCAGAGCCGCCAGAGGCAGGGGCAGGGGCTCCGGGTCCGAGCCGAAGGGCGGGGGCTCCGGGTCCGAGCCGAAGGGCGCCCCGACGGCCCCGGAGCTGTCGTTGGCGATGCAGTATACGGTGCAGTAGACGTGCTGCTTGGGGCGCGGGGCGCCGCATCCCGGGCGGCTCCAGCACGCTTCGGCCGCCGCCGATAGTTCCGCCCCGTCCGGGTCCGAGGGTGTCGGTCCCGGGGCGAGTTGTACCAGGAGCCGGCCACCGTCACCATCCGGGCTGTCAGCCACATCCAGCGATCCGTGCCAGGGCGCCCCCGAACTCCGCAGGACCCCCGCCGGGCTCTCCGCACCGCCCGTCGGCTCCCGCGATGCAACTTCTGCGCCCACGGCTGGGTCGGGGGCGCTGCCCGGAGCGGCCATCCCGCGGCCGGGAGGAGGAGCAGCAGCCCCGCCGCAGCCTTCATCTCCCATCCCCGCGGCACTAACTTCCCATCCGCCCCCCCCGCTCAGTCCCTCCAACTCCGGATAAAAACAAGCGAAAGGCGAGTCGGCGGCTCCGCTTCTGCTTCCGGGTCCCCGTTCGGGCGAAATAAATCCGTGGCCGGGCTGCCGACTTTATCCGGGACCGGCGGCCGTCCGTCCATCCTTCATGAGAGCCGAGGGCGGCGGGAGCGGCCCCGATCGCGGGCCGGGGGGCCGGAGAGGCGGCCCGCACACGCAGCGCAGCCGCTCGTCCGCGGCGCCGCGGGAAACTTTTGGCGCGCCGCAATCTGCGGAGACTTTCGCGGGAGCCCGGCCGGCCGCGGCCGTGTGTCCTCTAATATAGGCGCACGGCGGAGACTTTCGCGGGAGCCCGGCCGGCCGCGGGCCGTGTGTCCTCTAATATAGACGCACGGCGAGAGAGGGACGACAGCGACTACAAACTGTCACAGGCGAGACATTAAAGCGAGTCTCATGTTACGTTCTCTCTCTTTTCTTTGCCCCTGAGCATCAGACTCCTTTTTTTAGTGGCTGTAGAGATTAAAAAGAAAAACACAAAGGTGTGGCACGCTGTTAAACTGTTGTGCGGCGAGGATTTTCACCTTCCGGATAAAACTGGAATATCCTGATCGGGAAGTCCTCCCCCCCGGTCTCTGGAATAGGTGTAATTGAATAACGTAGCAGGACGTATTTGTTTTTTAACAAGGGCGATTTTCCAATCGCCCAGATTAATCGCAGAAATGCATTCCACATTTGAATCAACAAACAAGAAAGCAAATAATTCTGCTATAGTTTCTCCCAGTAGTGTTTTTGTTAATCCGATAACTGCTTAAGTAGTTATAATGTAATAGACAGAAATATATACTATGGCACTGTATATACTGGTACAATTTACTTCGGGTGTTTAAGAGGAGGAGACCATTTTGCACTATAAGCTATTTATAAAGAAAGACTTGGATCTTCTGGGTTACTCAGTTTTTTTTAACTCCCTGGGACATGTGACGTCTCCTTGAAACTCGCGTCACTGACATTGATGCAACAGCAGGGGGCAGTAGAGCAGTATAACATCCAGCACGGCTTTGGCTGGACGTCTCTTTCACAATTTAAATATTCCGCCAGTTTTGATTTGTTCGTCGTATTGTTCAATCTTCTACGCCTGTGAACAAAATAATTTTCCTAAAACGCGATTGCCAACCCTCACAGGTACTTCAGCCCTATTGTTTACAGTGCCTTTTAACTTAGTCACTGGTCATGTGCGAGACAGAGCTTTCACTGTGCTTACCAAAAGTCCTTCAGATAACGCACGATTACAGTTCCATCATTTAGACAATAATTGACCAGTGTTAAATAAACACTCAGCCGAGACCATATCTACTCGCTGCCTTTTCCTTTAATGTACTTTTTTCGAAGACACTATAATAGAGGTGTTAATATTCGTAAAATTCATTAATTGCAACGATTCAGTCAAATCCTAGACTTTAACACCAAGAACTACATTAACACTATACTAATATAATACTAGCAGAGTATTAGTAGTAACAGTTGAGGTAGTATACCTACTAATGCAATAGTACACAGGTAATAATAGTACTTGGTAGTAGGATTTGTTGTATAATGGCCATTCTGATACGATTATTGATTTTTTCTGTAGTAGCTGATTTTGCTGCAGTGACAGAACTAATAACTTGTACGAGTAGGAGGAACTGGGTATTTGTGTTAGTGGCAGCAGAATGTCAGTTCACGAAAATGAGCAATTGAAATGGTATACTTTGAAGCAGCAGTGGTAGTAGCTGTATAGTAACAGTGGCGGCTTCGGTTCACCAGTAGGAATTTGTCCGGAGAGTATAATTAGGAGCAAAGCAGTACAACAATACTACGCCCACATGCACAAAAAGTGGGAACAGTGACTCATTAAAAATATCTTTTTATCTGGCACTTTCTGTATTCTTTCTGGACATGATCAACCAGCAAAACAAGGTTAATAAGTGCCAGAAGTCAACAAACCTCAGTCCTGAGTTTCAGTTTAACCAGAAGACCTAATTATAAAATAATTATACATTGTCTAGCTGTTGACAAGATTTTGACCAATGATTTGATTAGCTCTGGCAATTTGACATTCTCTAAAATGTTTTTTTTCTTCAAGGACTAATAAAACAGCCAAATAAACGACCAAATTAATAAAAAACGTAGCCTATTTTTTGTTTGTTATGACTGGACAGCCCAAACCCAGATGAAACATGGGAAATATTCGAACTTCGTATACAGAAGAGGGATTTGAACCTACAGCCCTAGAGACGGTACTAATCTGCATTAGACATGTTCAGCTTTTCATAATTATTCCTGTAGCATTGCTCTTAAATTACAACATAAGAAATTAAGTGTTATTAAATATAAGCAGAAGACAATCTGACTTAATAGTCGTAAATCTTTATTTCTGTAAAAATGCTTCATATACATTTAATAATCCATCCATCGGTTTTTCATAATCGTTTATCCCAGGAGGCATGGGGAACAGCGCAAAAAGCTCTCTGGATAGAGGGCCAGTCCGTCGTTCCACTCGAATCAGACTTATTTGCTATAATGTTAGAAATAGCCATTTTTGGTCCAGTTGATTATTATTTTTAATTTCTGATGGTATGGAAAACATTTGATCCCTGAAGCCGGACTGACAAATCGATTACTCCTCACCGTTTGCCTCCATGCAGTCCTGCTTGCTTTTTTTTTTGCTTTGTGACAATGCTAAAATAAGCAAACAATGCTAAAATGAGCAAACAATGCAGAGAGCCGTATGTGAAATAACAACATAATGATCTACCAAGCAATTATTTAATGGCAGGTTGGGTGGGCGATGAACTGATTCTAATACCTGTAATTGTTTTTGTTAATGCCTAAGATGCACAAATGACTCTCTAGCTGTTGATAGTAAAATTCTACTAGTTAGTATATGCATCATCTGGATCATTAGTGTCTAACAGCTCTATCAAATTTTATTAATTAAGAGGCTTATTTCACAAAAACCAGTGTACACAGGAGTAATCCCAGGCGAGGGCTGGGACAAGGGTGTTAGACTTCTTCTTGAGAATCTAGCAACGTAACACATCAGTCGAAGATATTACATTTTAATTAATTGTGTGAGCTTTTTATCGTTTCTGACTCTGTTGTATGTGTTGCTAATCCCCAAATAATTTAGCTAGGATAACTGGATTCCCATATCTGTATCAAACCATTTACTCTCTCCAAATTATACTGTAATGATACTATAATGTTTTAAATCATATATTTAATTTTAAAATGCTAACTGTGCAGTAAGGTTTGTATAGGATGGTGCTGAGGTACATGGCTCTGCGATAGACCTCCGAGGTCAAATATAAACCTGCTGACACAGCAACCACTCCCAATCTGTTGACTTGTAACGGGCTAGGTGGCCTGTGGAGACCTCTGCCTGGGCGAAGTCTTCTTGGACAGATAGGAGTATCTGGAGATTGCATTGGCAGCTTTTCCGCAAGAATCTTCTGGAAAAAAGTTACTGCAATTTAACAATCCACATTAAGACAGACTAGTGCTTCTCCCAATGCTAATATCCTACCAGCATGTAAATAATGCATTTTTCATGGATTATTTTATTGGAAGATGCTGTGTCCGGGTTTCGAATTCTTTTCCAGTTTCTGACCTGACATTTCCACCTTTGGTATGAACCCTGAGACCATTTATGGGTAATGTCTCCTGATTCAGGAACACTTCATGTAACGTTTATTCTCGTATATACCCTGTATTTAAAGTATATATCCAGTCTTGGGTTACCCCCTGCCTTGTGCATGTAGCTTCCAGAACAAGCTCTGGACCCCTGCGACCCAGCATAGGACAAGTAGGTACAGAAAATGTGTGGATGATATTCCAATCCTGGTCTACACAAAACAAATGTTCTTGACTTTCTTGATTGTCAGTTGTTACATCGCTGAGATTCCGAACCAGTACTGACATAAGACTCAAGCATATCATGGAGAACCCTAACATCGCATGTGCAATGTTCTGGGTGTGACAGAGCAGGGAAAACAGGCCACTGCAGAACATAAATCGAGAGCAATGCTGGCGTGAGGTACACCAAACCCGCAGGCACAAATAATAACACGAGTCGCCCTCTGGTGGCAAACTGAGAAAGCAGCAACCAGTCACTTTGTTCGATGTGTGCTTTGTAATGTAGAATTATCAACCTTCGTAAAGAGAAGGAGAATGGGCGGCTTTTGCAGCTTCAAAGCTTTATCTGAAAATTTAGAAATATAGTTATTTGTGGGCCTCGTGTCTTGATTCCTTTTTCATTGTTCACACCATGTAACCAATCACAGAGTATAGTACATGTGTGTTTGTGCATCATGTAACCAATCACAGAGCATAGTATGTGTGTGTATGTGTGCCTGTCTTGTTTTCATGACCGGACCAAAATTTCCTCTGCTTATAGCTGGATATTTTGGCTGCTGGGAGCAGACCGATGAGATAGGGGGTAGTACTGTAGCCTCACACCTCCAGGGTGCTCAGGGGTCTTGAATTCTGCCTCCGTTTTAACTTCTTCTCCACCTGTCATGGGGATTTCCTGTGGGTCGGGTGGTTACCTCCAAAGACACGCAGTTAGGCTAACTGACATCTGCCCAGTGTGTGTGTGTTAGTGTATATTACATGCAACTTGACGTTGTGGGTCCCCACAAAGGGAAACTCCAGTGCAATTAAAAAGCTGAAAATGTGAAATGTCTTGTATTTTGTTTGGTTACTTATGGTTAAGGTTTGGGCCGGGTAGGGGTTAAGGGTGTTATTGTTGGGATTAGGGTTTTGCCCATAGAAACCACAAAGACATGAATACAAATGTGTATGGGTGTGTGTGCGTGTGTGTGTGTGTGCGTGTGTGTGCGTGCGTGTGTGTGCGTGCGCGTGCGTGCGTGTGTGTGCGTGTGCGTGTGCGTGCGCGTGCGCGTGCGTGTGCGTGTGCGTGTGCGTGTGCGTGTGCCTTTTCTTGTAACAGATATCGCCTGTGGCAAACTCTAATCTCTCTGCGCCCTTATGTCAGGAACGTGGTTGGAAGATTGATAGACATATCTAGCACTAAAGTGGGCAATGGCTTTCGCTCCTCATCAGAAATCAAGCATCTTAGCCTCGTTTGTGGGCATGATTAAAATATGGACTCATAAATGAAGTATAGCTTGCGAGCTGTAATTAGCAGGAGGTGGAATTCGGCACGAGGCTGACAGGATGGCTTGAGACGCAGACGTTCCTCATATTTCAGGAAGAGGAACCACACCAGTATCGAGCCAGCAAAAGCCAGGCTGTTGGAATGCTGGAATCAGATTGACATTGTGGTACAAAAATAAACCACAGAACATGTGCTATGCCGCATTCTGAGGGTTTGTTTGTATATTAGCCATGATCAGCCACATCAGCTAAGTGATGTTAATTAGACAAGCTATTTTGTTTTTGTATTTAGGGAAATTATTGAATTTATGTGTATGTATCTCATATTTTCCCTAACCACATTGGAGGGTTATCCTGCTGTAAATACTGTTATACGTAATCATTTACAGTTGCAGCCATAATTTTCCAGAGTATGGGCAAGATTAGTGGCTGAATGTTTTCTGGTATAGTTATAGGACGTGATTAAACCTAGATCTGTTTTTGGTGGCACCTGCCCAGATGTAGTGTTTGGACTGTGTAGAGAAGCAATGTGGATGGATGTGGATGCTGACGTCTGCAAAGTTCAGGCCAATAAGGGCTTTGGTACCCAAGCTACAAATGGCTGGGTAGGCCTAATTTTTCTTTCTCACAGCTATTTCCTGAGTTGACCCATTAATTGGTCCATCAAACGACTAGGGAGCCATTTATCAAAGAACGTCATCAGCGACTACAAGGGAGAGGCCTCAAAGCCCAAATCCCAGCACTCCACATTTATCTCGCGAAAGGGTAAATTAAATTAAGTCTAGCCTGTGCAGTTCAGCACGGTCTGGTTAAATCACATTTCACTCAGGCGTTGACGGGAGGACGTATCACAGCCACGTGCAGGTGCTGGTCTGCATTCCGCAAACTATGCTGAGATGTGTTTAGACCAGTGTTTCCCAATATGGTCCTCGGGGACCCACAGACAGCCCATTTTTTTGGAGCTGGGAGGGGGAAAAATGTGGACTGTCTGGCAGGGAGCTTGGTGGGAGCAAAAACCTGGCGTGGCAGTGGATCCCCGAGGACCGGATTGCGAAATACTGGTCTAGAATGTCAAGATATAACTGCAGTAAGTAGATGGATTTATTTATTTTTTCCTCCCTCTCACTAGTGTGTACATCATGAGGTCAACCACAATTAAAGAGCAGTGTATTGTAGATGCATGCTTAATATGTAACTGTATTTTTCAAAATATATGAATAAAATATATATCCCACTCAGATTTAGTGTACAGACTGCACGGGAGCTGTTGTCAATGTCTATGAAGGCGAAACCAAGCTGTCATGGCGAGCGATTATTCCTGATGTTCAATACGGGAAATGAGCCCTATCGTAGGATGCTGCAGATGTTAAACGAGGAAGAAAGCATGCCAATCAGGGAAAGAACGGCAGACACACACCTGCGTGCCTTCCCACAGTCTGAGTTTATTATATTTACAATCATTTTAAAAAGTAACAGAAATAGAAAATAGCTCAAACTAATTTAAAAATAGAAGTCAGCACTGATCCCGAGCGAGAAGACTGACATCGTTGTTCAAAGAAGCTTCTAGACAGAAATAACCTGCAACGGCATATAACAAGGCTTTCTTTAAATGTAAGTTTAGCGATACTGTCCGCCAAATGCATTAAAAAAGCGCTAATTGGAAATTCAGGTCCATACGACATTTCGAATTTATGAAAACAAATATCAGACCTGGTTACGATTTCAGTGACCGGTATACAGCCTGGAATAATTATTGAATATAAAGTTATGGGAAGAACAATGGCAGGAATGTCTGCCACGGTCACCGAGGAGACGGGACCCCCATGCAGATGCCCGAGGATCCATTATGCACCAGCGTCTGAAGGTGGCTCCACACATATGCTTTAAATCACATGGATGGACCTAAGGTGGTATGTGACATGAGCACCAGGTGGTCGGGCCCCCAGGCCCCCGTGGGGGGGGGGTCACAGCGGGATCCGTGCTGCGGATGGTGTATCTGCGGACGCCCTTTGAGGATCTCCCCGAGTGGGCCGCGTTTGTCGGCTTCCCGCCAAGGTGCGCTCTGGAAATCGGCAGCAAGCCCACATGCGAGGGTGCTGATAAGAGGCAGGATGTCTGACCGAGTAGCAGAGAGAGCAGAGAGAGATCGGCGCTGGCGTGTGACCTTGATAAGGGCGGATTTATAGTGCGTGCCGTGTCCAACGTGAACGTGTTGTTTCTGATTTACCTCCACACTACCAGCCCAGGCGCTCCTGGAATGTGAGAAAAGGTCCCTAAATTGATGATGATATGTCGTTTTTGAAATCAACCGCTTTATGATTTCTCTTTAGCTGCTTCTCCCCAGAACTCTCCCCATGCCACCAGGAGAGTAACGCTGAAGCTAGGTCAAACCGAATTCCCCATGGTCGACCAAATCAAGTGACTTCCCTGGGAGAAAACTCTTCGTCGATGACCTAAATCACAATGGAAGGGGGCTCAGCACCACGTAAAGCTGACACCCATGTCGCCCACGTGTGAGACTGAATCACTCAGCCATTAGCGGGCTCCCTACAGTGTTCCGGCTTTCCCCGGATCAACTGGATTTGTTTGCCCTCACTTACTGGATATTCACAGCACCATTAATCAATAAGAGATTTATGCTGACTGGGTATATATATGTACATTTTTAATGATCCATTTTTAAATGAAAAATGGGGTGTGATCCACAATTTTTTCGCCTGAAGTCCCCATTTACCATAGTTATCCGGGGGGCATATCTACTCTCATCGCACACATAATATTCTGGGCTTGAGAGGGTCCATTTAAACATCCATCTGTGATTTAAAGGCGTTAACTAGGGGAACACAGAAGCGAGCCGGGCAGGACCAGGGTAGGGGTGCAGGGCATTCATTTATCTGGAGGACAGCAAGCATTTAAAGAAAGTGTTGATTTACCCCAGTTGCCGGATCGACGCTTTATACAAGGGCTGTCAGGACGTGGGTGCGAGAGAGCCTGTCTCGGCTCCTCTAGCGCCCCCTAGCGGGAGGGGAATCCCGCCGTATTGCTACAGACACACAGGCCCTACCTCCGGGATGGAGGACACGTCCACTACACGAAGCACAACGTTTCAGTCACAGCACAAACTCTAGCACGCACCTCGGCCCCCGTACACCACGCTAGCCGTGATTTACCGCCGCCCAGGCTGCTTTTGTACATCTGTACAGCTAGAAGATGAGGAAGAAGGGAAAATAAAAAACAAACGAACTCTACAGGCAAACGCAATGAACTACGTACTACTCAGTTAGAAAAGAGGAAACACTGTCGCAGGCTGTAAAAAACGGCGCTGGGTTCCGGGTTCGCGTTGCGATCTCATTTGACAAGATTCGGGGCTGCCTTACAGGAGCCCATGATGCACTTTTATTGATTATTTTAAATAAAATTGCGATTTTCTTCCAATAAGCGACAGATTTCCAAAAAAGATACCCCAAAAAATGCAAATATACACGAAAAAAACAACACATAAAAATTATTCCGTAATGCTTTTGAGTGGACAGTATAAAAAAATCTCTATAAAATAAGTAAACTAAAATTAGAAACATATTTAGTTTAAATGACTCCCGCTAGAAAAAAAAATATTCCCCTCTACAAGGAAATATCCAAATTATGTCTAGTCCATCTTATTTTATTTGTTATAGTTCTTGGCACTTTCAGGAAAAACGTCACAGGAAAGGAGAAGCTTGTTCACCTTTTTATCAACTGATCAAAGTTTTCCCTTTTTTGGGGGGCCAGAGTATGACATCGTTCCGCCCAAGAGACGAGGAACAGCCATATGTAAACACAGGAAATATAATGCTTTTACAAATCAATATCTTCTATCGAACTTTTTCTTTTCTTAAGAAGCCAGGGGTGCTCCCATAATAAATCTGAAGGTGAATTGAAGGACATTCATTTAGAGAAGACCATTTTCTAATCACTGTAATCGACAGACTCCAAGCACCCAGGTGACAACATCGTTTTTAGTACATGGCACAGTTGCAGACGTTAGTTTTCTTTTTTTTTTGCACATTCTCGATCCTTTTAAGCGACGTTGGATGAAATCGGTGTCATATCGCTGCCTTCATAACATGCGGGATTCACTCTTCCATCAGACGCGAAGTGAGAGCCGTCGTCGGGGCTCCGTAAAGAGCCAGAAGGACGTGGCCACATGGGGGCGCTCTCGCGTCTGCTGCCAGTCCCCCCCCCCCAGCCCCCCCAGCCCCGGGTCTCAGCCCAAGTCTCTCCAGTCACTGGCCGAGAAGAAAGGAGAAGCCAGCGCGCTGGTTCCGCTCTCCGAGGACGGACCGTCACAATTCGCGTTCTCTTCTTTCCAGTCAATTTTTATAAGACACTATTATTTAAGACAATTAAGAACGAAGAAAGAAAAGGAGACATTTCTATCTGACGTGTTCGTAAGGCAGTTGTCCTGTTTACTTTGACCTAGAAGGAATCAGAGACACAGAAACGAGCTGAGTTACTGATGCGTCGAAATTGCAATAAATATAAAACAGATAAAAATGAATAACATAGCAGGGGAGAAAATCCGCGTAAGCCGTGAGGGGAACCCTGGGCCGGATAAAGAGCCATTTAGAGGAAGAGAGACAAAGAGCGGAGCTGTGAATAAGCATCCATAATAGCCTGTTTATTTACCTCTCTGGTCCGCACAGCACCTCACCCCTCCCACATGTTTAATTCTCTTTCGTAATCTGCACACATGATGGGTCTCTACCGCCCATTTAAATTAGAGACGGTAAGGAATTTAAAGCGAATCTCTCAGTTTCTCACAGTGCCCAGGTGAGGAGCATTATAAGCCGACAAAAGCCGCTCAGGAAAGCCAATAAAAAAAAACGTGGTTCGTAATTCCAGCATTTGCAGGCGTCCTACGCGACATTTTGGGTATGTGAGGACTTTAAACGACCCCCCTGTCCAGTCTTCTCACCCCATCAGAGCATGCCCGGAGCCCTGTGACACCCAGCGTAGATGCCAGTACCCCCCCATCCTCCCCGTCTGCCACGTCCGGGAGCCACCTGGGCTTCCTGCCAGCTGCTTCCGGGAAATGCAGACCTCAGGTCATGTGTAACTTAGTTGAATGAGATCTGGGAAGCTGTTACGGGGATGGCCCGGCTAAATAAGGCAGTTTGGGTGTTCTTTCTCCTTTAAGCCACTAAGTGGGCTCCCCATATGAGCTAGAGCGAGCTAAAATGGGACTATAATCATACGTCATGGTGGAGAATGTTATTTACTGAACCGCCGGAGCACCTTACGGTCTCTCTTTATGCCCTGAACTGGGCCACATGCACAGGGAGGTTGAAGGAATGGTTCAGCACTCCATCATCGGTAGCAAGGGACACCCTTCTAAGACCGACAATGCCCCCCTGCATTCCAGAGTGTGAGCTGTGTCCAAAACCGTGCCACCGTACCCTCCGTGACCCCTTCCTGAAGGACGTGAGCCTCCGCGTTTCATTGTACATATTGGTCCCCCAGCACCTCAACATACAGCAACGCTTCGTCCACCCAGGCCTGGCCTACCCCAAGCTAGCTGCACCGCAGAGGTGCCTTCTAGGGCTCTGTAAACGGGTACTCACATGTACATCGGCTGGAGCTGTAAGTGTGACGTCTTCTGTGGCCCCTGGTAACCGTAGGAGTCGAACCCTCCTATAAAGTCGACTGGATCAGGGAGACAAGGAAAGAGAGTGAATGAGTGATTGGTACCTACCTCATCATTTTGTGCGTGCGGCAATCCTGGGCCAGAGATGGCCAATAGCCGCTCCGCAGCGGCTGGAAGGGCGTGGGCAGGATGTGGATGCGATAGATATCCACACGGAGGCCCAGCGGGAAAAGGCTCCGGTCCGGATTAGCAAATTGTGTGAATAACAACAAGATTATGGCTTGGTTCTCCACGGGGGCATTCCGGCCCAAGCGGGCCTCCGTATCTGTGCACTACATGCACAAATCCGCGGCAGTGGAGCGCCAAATAGGCGTCCACTGGAAATCAGAGGAAAATTACTGCCTAGATTAAAAAGGATCAGCTGATTGGTGTGCACTGGCAGCGGCTGATAATTGTCATAATGAGAGTTTGCTAGAGGGATAACCCACCCCCCCAAACCCCATTTCAGCTCCCACAGGGACGTTCTCACCCTCCCTTCCTCGGTATCCAAGCCCCAATTATCACTAGACTTTATAAGTTTATAATTATTGTATAATATGCTCTACTTCTCCAAGAGTTTCCTGATTCCACACTTTTATCTGCTTTAGCTGCTTACCCTGGACATGGGGAACATGGGGGACATGGTCTTGGGGAAGCGAGGAGCCTAAATGCACAGGGGCCGGGGTACGCCCAGCCGGGCTGACAGTCCCCGGCAGGGCACACATTCTCACATTCCACGGAAGAGCAAACTCTTCCAAGACTTACTCGGTCCTCGGGATATGTTCTCCAGAAAACTTCTGTGCATTTTGTGAGTTTTGGAAATTTAACGAGAGTTCTTTTTTAGGTTACATGAGGACCTAGTGAGTTTTGGTTCCTGGTACTGTAACACAGCGGTGTAGTGGTGTCTTGGTAGGTGGGCATACTGCAATACCATATAATTGCATATATGCAGTTCTCTTTTAGGTGGTTATACGGTAAATCAGTTTTTCTAGAGGTGGGTATACGCCGTATATCTGTGCAAACCACCACTACAGCTCTGCTATAATATACCACTCTAGGATATTGGCAGTCTAAAATTCGCTCCTCGATTAGCCTAACTGCATGTCACAAATTCATTCAAAAATGCTGAAATCAAAGGCCGCTGATGTGTGCAGGGCATGAACGTGGTCATGAGGATACTCGTCCTCCAAGGTCACCTGACCTGGTGGAGATTTCTGTAGAAGACTTGTTTTGCTCCAACCGTGATTTCCTTATTACCTAACCTAGAAGACCCAATTCTTTTCACCTTGTCCTCTCCAATATGGCGCTTTGATTTATCTGAAGCGCAAACGGTCCTTCAATAAGTGGACCTGGGGACATTAGCCTTGATGTTAAGTGTAATCACAGTGAGAGAGCGCTTGTGATCTCCATCACCTACACGGAAGCATTCCGTCTGCTGTATTAATTACGGCTAATACAGATTTTAGCTTAGCGCCTCTTAGATAGATAGATAGATAGATAGATAGATAGAAATACTTTATTTATCCAGAAGGAAATTCCGGTAATTCTTTGCACCATCACTACAGTCTCTTATGTCAGCAATTCCACAATATTATCACACTCTGTTTGCTCAAATTAAGTGGCTTCTTTGAGCTGCTCTAAGTCTAAAGAATCAGCAACCGCTACTGGTTTTCTGTACTGCTTAAGTGGAAGTATTTATTCTGCTTTCCAGTACATAATAAACATGACAGGTCGACTCAGTCTAATTAAACTGTAATTTTCTTTTAATGGGCCTTAATCTTCTGCCAGTGGAAAACACACACACACACACACTTGCTTGACATCACCGCTTTAAGCTTTAGCCAATAGGGGAAGGTCCAGCATCGTTCGGCACTTTCTTATTGGCAGAGAGCCGTGGTCATATTGCGGAGCAATTATGTCCCGCGTCTGCCGGTAGGACCAGCGAGTCGACTGTGCTGGCTCCGCTCAGCTCGCGCTGTCCGCTCGCAAGACAGACAAGCAGTTCCCCAGGATAAATCTCATTCCCTCTGATGAAATGGGCCAATTTGCAGGGCGACGTAACCAGCCTTTGCAGGCCCTTAAACCCAACGAGAGAAATGGCGTCTCTACCAAGAGCATCTATTTTCCGTCAGGGAAAGCCTGACACCGAGAACAGCGACCTGGGAACGGGCGCGTGGCTAGAAATTCAGGGTCCCCTGACAAAATGTTCCCTGTATAATGTATTCAAAGGCTCCTGTCACGTGGTGCCCCCCCCCCCGCCTCCTCCCCCGCCCGTCTCCCCCCCCCCCTCCGCCGCTCTTCCTGCGCCTTGGTCCGGGCGGGTTTTT
>JAODKM010000038.1:4128207-4139039 GCA_026780845.1 Petrocephalus sullivani
CAGAGGAAGCCCTAACCCTAACCAGACCCAAAGGGGGAGCCCATCCTCCAGGGGCCGGCAGAGGAAGCCCTAACCCTGACCAGACCCAAAGGGGGTCCCAGTAAAGGCTCCACATCATGCCGTGGTTGTCTTGCCGAGCCCTTGCTGGTGCCCTGTGCCACACAGAGGGGCACTGACTGCTAGCCCGTGCGCTGGAGTTGGGGGAGCAGTCCCATACCCACAGCTCATGGTTTTTATTTATAAACCTCACGCACCCACGCAGCCTGCAAAATATCACAGGAATAAATGACACATCTGCGGACTTCTGACTGGTATTAGAACATCTCGTCATTTCTTATTTGCATGTATCTGCAAATAGCACAGACCGGCGATCAGGCGCCGAGGTAGTAATAACACCGCCCGTCGGAGGGTAATGAATTACGCGTTTCTCTTGTTGGTGACGGCTTGTTTCTGAGTCATCAGTGATTGGGCAGAAAAAAGGAAATCCTCAAAGGTGTGGGGGGGGGACCAGAAGCATGCAAGCGCCCCCTAACTGGAACGTGAGGTACTGCACCATGGCACCCAGTGCCTCTCAGATGCATAGTTGATTAAATGTCTGTAATCACTGTAAACACAGCAGTGTTCTCTGTGGCGTTCAGTTCTGGGGGGAGTTACTTTAATTATTGCACGGGGCCTCTGATAAAAGGGGGGTTCAACTGATCTCGTTTGATAAATTGTAACCCCTGTCCCGCCAGCCACACCATCGTAGAAAATCGTAGGTGCCCCTAACAACTCAAACAGGCCAGGAGCCATGCTAATGTTCCTGTGCTGGTAGCCATTTTTAAGATATTTTAAAAGTTAGTCAGACACATCAAAAATCAACCTTTGAAAATTTATCGGGCAAAGAAACGGGGCTTTTCGGCCTCTGCCGCGCCGGCGTGGCGTAAATGGCGCTCTCACGCTCTCTCCCGCTCGCTTTTTCTCCGGCGCATTCCAAATGTCTCGCTTTCTGAGCGCTCCCATCTGGCATTTGCGGCGAACGGCGGACCTCGGCAGGAACAAAGGCGGGAAGCCAGCCGCTGATGAAAGTAGAGGACGCCGGGGCGCTTTCCCGCTGGGGTGCATCCCCCGTTCCTTTCAAGTAATGAGAGGGTGAAATTCCCAGCGGAGCGCGGGGAACGATCACGATCGGCTTTTAACACTTCAGCGTGGAGTTAGAGAGGAGCGTACGAGGAAGACTGCCGGGACGACACGGAATCAGACGGGGCCCATTCCCATGCCGCTCTCACTACTGAGCCCGCACGGCACACGACACGACTCCAAAGGACCCCAAGAGAGACACGCTTGCTGCAAACTTACGACTTCGCACTTTGCGTGTGTTTACCGTACAGCGGAGCGTTCGCTGCTAATCCCGAAGCCGACAGTCTATTCACAGTAGCCTTAAAATTACTTTCACTAGTTAATGCGCCTATTGTAACCTTAGAAAGTGACTTTTCTGTGATGTTTTATGAGAAACACTGCGCTGCAGAAATGCTATGCGAATGTAATATTCGTAGACTATATTTGCTGATGTTCTTCAGGTGAAGTAGCTGCCTGGATGGAACAGCAGGATGTCCCTCACCCCCCCGGCTTCCTAGGACTTGTAGGCCTGCGGTTGTAATTCACAGCATCACACTCTATAGGTTATAAGTGAAGTCACACCAGCACCGCGCAGCGGCAGGGCTTGTCGGGTGAGCAGGGCCTGCCGACACACGGCCGGAGCGTGATTGCCAGCTAGCTGCAGCCCAGCCGCTCATGTTGCCACTCTCCTCCTGACAGACAGGCTCCCCAGGGCCATGCCCGGCAGGACGGCGCCATCCGGTGGTGGTGACCCGAGGTCCCATTCACCCTAGCTGCACCCCCTGCCATGTGCGGCTTTAAATGCAGGGGATATTTATGGGGGGATAATTCAGAAGACTTGGTTAGAGAGATACTTAAGGCAAATACTTGGCTGTGTCCTTCAAATACGCAAATGGTGCACTGAACAAAATACAGAGGCAGCTGTGCATATTTATATAGTAAGACTGTGTAATATACAGAAATACATACACAAATGTGTACATTTGAAATATATATATATATATATATATACTGTATATAACACAAACACATATGTGCTATTTTTGAATGCTGACATGAAAAGCAAGGTAATTGTTAAAGCATTACCATCATGATGTGTTGCCTATAGGGCAGTGAGTTGCAGGGATAGCCTTGTTAAAAAAAAGAATAAGTGTCAATTAAAAACAGACATAAATGTATAAATGTTAATCCAGGAAAATCCCAGCTTGATTTAGAGTATTACACCCCATTGCGCTTTTTTGGGCTTCATCATCGGCTGGAAGCAGAGATTTCAGATTTACATTTTAAGGGCTGTAGGCTGTAAATTAGTCTGTAAATGTAATTATTATTAGATTTGGTTTCAGAAGGAGAACTGTACTGGGGATGGTTTTCCATTGGAGATATGTGAACGCAAAATTAGTATGCCTATAAGATTCTCATATTTCACTTTAACAATATTTACAGAAATCCACCGTTCCGATGAGGAAAACCTGGAACATTGTGCTAAGTCTCTCAAGAAAGAGAGAAAGGGTGGTGTTTCTATATCCTCTGTTTCTCAGGAGGTGTGTTTGCTATAAAGAGTCAGGCTACGTGAAGGAAGGAAAAAGCTGATGCTGAAAGGAAGGATTTTCTCTGCCTAAAGCCAAACACAGTTATCCACAGACGTGCGGACAAATCGGGGCCCTGTTCCAAATTGCGCCTAATCTCCTGTTTGGGTGTCCTTTCCGCGTCCTGTCTCATCGCCGCCACCTGTGCTGCAGCGCAGTAAATAATCCGCGTCGGACCTGCCGGCTTTGAGACGTCACTAGAAGCCGGGGGGACCGTTTTTGGGAAAATAATTTTTGTTCTTTAATTCCTGCGTTTAATTTCCCTCTCCGGTCTTACGGGTAGCTGAGACGGCACTTCGGATGCATGGAAGGCCCCTCCAGGTGTGTGGAGAGACCCTGATTGAGGCATGCCAGCGGCCCGCTCGGGCACCGTGGTGGGCCACTTGTCGGCCGATGACGGCGCAGGAGTCCCAGGAGACGCCGGGGCGGGGGGTCGAGAGATAAAGCCCACAAACAAAAAACTGATGCATCTGCGACATGTTTCCGCCAAAGGCTGCAGTCAGACGATATGCTCGTTTGTTGCATGCGGCGTGGTTTTCACAGAACGGAGTGGCGCTTTCCTCCACCGCAGATAAGACGCCGGGTCACCGCCGCCTGCCGTTACATGCCAGGATGCTTACCGCCGCCATTAGCCGAGGCTTACGGCAAGAACTGAGCTTGCTAATTAAGCTGGAGGATTGTAGAGGGGCTGGAACGACCACGGCGGATCGAGAGCTATGCCAGGGCAGTGGTTTGGCCACTCGGAATGAGGAGTCAGTACCATAACACGGCTTAATAATTTAATTAGTGCACAGGCTGAACAAGAGACTATGAGTCACACCTGCAAGTGCACCGTATAGCTCAGTGTCCTGGTAATACAGGTCAATGGACAGAACAGCATCAGTAAAAACAGTCTTAATAGTGCGCTGAGCAGTGGCGTCAGGTACCTGTCACGCACTGCAGCTTCTGGATCCAGGCTTCTGACTCCGTTAGAGCACTGGCTGGGAATGAGAGCAGAATTATGGCTGCCTGTTGCCGGGACATTTAGCGATTGCCCTACATGGTAAAATAATTAGCGGCTATGTGAGTTTATGCCGCGGGCTGGCGGTGTAAACTGCTTAAACGACTGACAGCAAACGCCGCGTGTGAGCGGGGACAAGTGCTGCCCGCGTTTTGCTTGTAAAGAAATGCGGGCTTCGGCGACTCTAACCCAACCTTTGCCCTCTTCTAAGCATGGCCAAATCCCAGGATTCTGTGCTCCTAAACAAGGTCCAGCCCCTGGATTCCATGCCGTCCTCCTTCCAGTCGCTGCACATTGAGAAAATTCCTGCGAGTTTTAGAGTTTTGTCTGCTCGCACAACCATGAAATTAGCTCATTTAGTCAAACCGAATTAATTTGCGGTGATTACAATAATAGCGGACAACAGGCACAATGCCATGGCACAACCGCGGCTGTTCAGCACAACGCCTACAACCCACTTTCAGTTGAGGAGAAGCGGCCTTTGTCTGTAGAGCGTGGCTATGAATGGAGTCATGGTAGCTATGAGACAGACCACCTATTGTGTATACCAGTGTATGGATGTTTCAGTGGGTCTAGCTACATATTTAATGCCAGAGGCGAAACATATTTTAGCTACAAACACATGGAAATTTCTGGCGACCAGCAAGCTGTTTGCTTTCCAGACTTAGTCCTTAGGTCTTGCCTTGGTACAAAGTCTCCACGGTCATTAGATGGTGAAGATGGCAGTCGGGGGCCTCGTGTCCAGACTTTCCCTTCCCGGTGTCCTATTGATCACGCCAGCTCATCTGGGCCTAATCTCTCAGCGGTAAATCTCTTTTATGTATTGCACAACAAGGTGTATTGTTCCCTCCCATTTATTACCCCGAGCTCGGAGATCATTGATATTCCTGGGCTGCACACGGACTCCGTTGGGAATGTTGAGTTTGATCTAGCGGGCCGCTGCGTGTCAGGAACACGGGAGCGCTGGAGACCAGCTGTGGACCGTCGGGAGGGATCTGTCTCTCATCCCGTTTGAACCCTTAATTATCCTTCTACTCAGAAGACGTCTTTTTTCTTCTTTTTCATTCACTTTTTTAGGCAAGAAATGCTTGCGATGTCCTTCCCGCATCGCTCCTGCGTAGCTTTGGACCAAAGCTACGCGAATAAACATAAGTGTAGGAAAGTCCCCTTCGCTTACTATATAAATATGCACAGGTACCATGTTTTCTCTTCTGGATTTATAGTATGGGATTTAAAAAAATAATAATCAAAAGCAGAACAGAAACTTAGACCCACAGTATAATAACTTGCAGCCTGAGAGACGAAGGTCCTTCTCTGTGCTGACTGGCCAGGTGAGCGCCGGGCTCTGTTATTACGGATGTCAGATTTTGGGGGGAACGGCCTGCAATGACTGTCATCGTGCCCCGAGTGCAACTCTAATTACAAACTTCAGCTGGTCGCCGAAAGGAATCGCCCAGCAGGACGGGAGAGAAGAAGGAGAAGCTGTCAGCTTCAAGTGCAAAATGGCCGGCTGGCTGGTATTCTCCCATTTCTCCCATCGCAGTGATTACGCCAGGCATAACGCAATTTCCTCTGTTCTTCAGCTTCAATGCCGAATCAGCTCTTGGGGTGGGACGATATCCGACCTTAATGCGTAACTTTTAATATATCAGAATACGGCGTAAAATTGCAGTCTGGGTGTCTGCATCAGATAGGCCGGCGGGTCCCCGTGCCGAGCGGCGGCCCGCTGTCATCATTCGGGGATGGCATTGAAGACGGGCCCCCGTGAAAGCTGGTGGCACAACTCCTACCGTGCTTTCATCTCTGCTGGGCCCCCGTAGCACAGAAAAACAACAACACTCGGGTTCCTCAAAGCAGTCCCCAAAATTACGTGGGCGTACACAAACACGCCCGCCCGAATTTTACCTTGCCTGAGATGTATGAGGCATTTTTTTTATGCCTGCGAGAGAGAACAAAGCCTCTTTAATGCTCTGTCATCTGAATTTCTTTTTGTGTTAGCATACAAGGGGAAGATGAATGAATCCTTCCTCTTCTGCCGGCTCTATTACACTTATTACTATTCAATTATACTAAGCCACGTGTAATAGAATTTCCTATACAATTAATAGTGGGACAATATATAGGCAAAAAGCATCTATGATTTTCACTGTGTGACAGTTTGACCAGCTGGCTCTGTCAAATCGGGACCAAAAACAAGGGAAATGGGACAAAAAGCTCTCAGTCGCTTCTCATGTTTCAAAGAAAAAAAAGTGAGACTAGCAGATTTTGGGTCTGCACCCTGTTTGAAGGGACGAGTCCCGTCGCCGTCCGGGTCGGAGATGGAGTGGAAGTGGTAGGTAGCCTGAATGACGTGAGGGACCGTCCAGCACCACAAACAACCCTGTTCACGTCCCGGCTGGGAGCGTGAGTGGGCTTGTCCCCGCCTGCCTCGGCACTGTGGTGACCGCTATGTTCCCATGACGAGGTGACGAGTCACCGTGTAGGGTGACGAGTCATCGCTTAGCACAGCGGCAGTGCCAGGCGGGCCGTTCGGCCAATGCCTTCTGCTCTTGCCCCCGTCTTGACGCATAAATTCTGTAGTTGGAAATTAACACGTTTAGTGACGTTCAGCGGTTCCTCAGCATTCCCTTTACTGAGCCCGTGTGCTCCAGAGTAGCTATGCTTTGTCGGATAATGGAGGTCTTAACTCTGCTGTAAGACTGACTCAAAGCAGTCACTACTACAGCACTCAAGCTACGTAATCACTAGTAATGGCTGGAGGAATAAGTACGGGTCTCGGTCAACAACACCGGCAACCGACAACTTCCCAAACATCGGCGGCAGCAAAGCGTCCGCCAAGAAAGAGCCCATGATTGTTTTTCTTTTTGTTCTTTGAAAGTGTCGCTTTTTTGTTTTTGCTAATCTGGTCAAAATTCTCCTCGGAATTAGCTAATTCGAGCGTTGAGGAAGGCAGCCTGGCAAATGACCCATTAAAACGAGTGGTGGGGATCTCCGGAGACAAATAACCAAGCTGTTTCAGAAAGACCACGCTGCAATCAGCCTCAAAGTAAAGGAGGCAGACAGAAAGGACGGCGTGCTTCACCGCGGCGCGGCTTCAATGGCCCTCTGCTGGGTAGTTCACTATCGCCTTGGTTATGCTCAGGCCTGTTGATGTGTGTCATATATTTAGCTACCTAGAATGAACTTCTGAAGGTCACAAACTTGCCCTTAAGTCAAATTAGACAGCATTGGCTCAGCAACGCTTTGCTAACATCTACCCTTGTTAGCAATTATGTGCCACGCTGGAAGGTATAATGAGAAAGAAAGAGATCACCCAAAGAGGTGGTAGTCAAAGAAAAGAGACCCCTGGTAACAGTTAAAAAACACAGTCGGCATGGTATGGTTTTCATTAAGGAATCGCTAAGCTAAGCAGCTAACCTATGTTGTCCCTTACACATGTAGCTTTGCTTAAGGTTTAATCAGCTAGTGCTTACAATATGAGCCAGAGGCATATTCTAGGGCGGGGCCACAGGGGTACTGGCTCCAGGTGAAGGCTGATTGGCCCCCAGAGTGGCCACTCCCCTGTCACTCAGTGATTCAAAACATATCATTAGTTAATGATAAGGTTAGTCCTTGTGTATGAATTATAGCCCCCTTCCAAAAAAATCCTAGAATCACCACTGGTACAAGAATATCTGATTTTGTGTGTTGGTTTTGGGAACAGTTTGCATGTTCTCCCTGTGTCGTCGTGGGGTTTCCTCCAGGTACCCTGACAAAGGGAGTTACCAAACCATATGTGTGCATGTGTGAGTGAATAGTGTGTTAATGTGCCCTGCCATACGGTGACATCCTGTCCAGGGTTGTTCCCTGTCTTGTGCCCATAGCTACCGGGATGGGCTCCGGACCCTTACGACCCTGAATCGGATAAGTAGTTACAGAAGATGGAAGGATGGATGGATGGTTGGGTTTTGTCAGGTCAGAAACCTCTGTAGGCAAGTTCCTTGCCGCACAAAAGTCCTAGTTATTAAAAGTAGATCCCTTGACCTTTTTGGCTACACAGGGATGTTCAGGAAGTATTCTGGGGAAACAAGTCCGGAGAGAAAGATCACATCAACACCTAGCAGCCATATCGATCTTCTCCAAGAATCAATGTTATTTCACGGGTATTAATATGAATGAAACATTTGGCATCCGTGAATAATATCAACACATTGTCATATTTAGATTAGCGCGTACTCCAGGAAGCAAAAGACCTTAAACGGGGAATGACATTATTTCAAAAGAAGCATGATGTGCAGAGGGCACCTGCAACCTAAAGATATCTGCAAAATGTTTAATACTCTACCATGTAGCCGGTCTGTTTCAAACAAGTTTTCATATGATTTAGTGACAGTTTAGCTCATACTATATCTGCTACAGAGAATATTCAGAGGAGCAAATTATACAGATAATTAGGTAGTAATCTGAACAATTAATTCTATTGGCTGGAATAAAAACCTGCATACACAGCACGGGCTCGACGTGCCATTTCGGGAGAATTTATGAGTGTGCGAGAGACCGGGGGCCTGCAAAGGTCTTGGGGGTGGACACCGACTCGTGTGGGAACAGGATCTGCTGGAGACAGACCACAAGAGACCAGTTAAATGGCAAACGGCTCACCAGAAGGCCAATTTACGCTGCTGTTCAGTGTGACTGCAGCAGCTGAGGAGGAACATGTGTACATTTCCTGTACAACTGACCCAAGGCCATTGGCTCAAGGCGATCACGTGACCAGTTTGTATATTCCAAGCAAATGCCCATTGATCTGTTACATTCGAACATGATTTTGTGTGTAATACTTTTGTGGGAAATCCCATCCGAAGAGTCTCCAGTCTCAAAGAGGTACAGGTGTTCGAGCACTGAGCTCATTGACAGGCTTATAAATCAATCCCAGACTCAGAGGTAATTCTCCCACTGAGACCACTCTACTAATGGGTGAGAATGGGTGCGAATGGGTAGGACCTTCACCACTGGCCAGATGGGAACCTCACCTTCTCCCAGTAAAGAGCAGTACCTCCTAGAAGCCATTAAATCCTAAACTGCACTAAGCCCACTTTGTTCCTCAGTACTGGGACACAGTACTTTCAAAGTCGCCGGCCTCTTCCCACCATGAACTTTCAGTGGCTGTTTTATGTATTTCAGTAACTATATGAGAAAAAACAATTCTAAGGATTTTTTACGTTTGTGGTAATGAACTGGAAAGCCGTCAATGCTAATTACATATATTAACGTACATACCATATTTGTACTGATTTCGGGAGTGAACCAAACGCATGAATAGATGTAAACTTAATGTGCTATTTTCATTTCAAATACCCACATTACAGCTCAAATTACAGACATTTTATCATACACATACAGTCCTGGCCAAACGTGTCAGGCAGCCCTGTATTACCTTAATTTTACAGGGAAAAACTCATTCATTCATTCATTCATTCATTTAATCACATACTTTCCAGGGAGCCATGTGGAGAGAAACTTACAGGCCATCACAGCACATAGCACAGCACACTATCCAGTAGAGTCCTTATGATGAAGATTATTATTATTCTGATTATCGTTATTACTGGTGTTATACTAGCCCTGATAAAACACCATTATTCTGCAAACCGGCTGCATAGCTGTACCTTCATACTGCTGGATATATAATGAATAGATTTTGGCTTAATGCCCTGGGATGTCACTGCGGGCCTCAGTGGCCTTCGCTCCTGTGCTGGCTCCCTCCCAGCCTGCAGTCCAGGCTCCTGCACGGTCCACCCTAACAAACTTCTCCCCCACGAAAGCCCCATCCGATATGGCACAGCACATCGGCTGTTCCGTAAAACTGGAGATATCTCGCACACGGACGGCGGTGGCGGGCAGATGTGGAATCGAGGCCGTTTGCGGCGAGCTTGCTGGAAGGGGACAGGAAGGAAAGGTGGGTGACCACCTAGCGGATGAAAACGGTGCTTGAATTATACCCACAGACAAGACGGCACAGATCCGCGGCCTGATTTCCATTCAGTCGAGGATGACAGAGGGTAGAACGGAAGGTAGCCGCGAGAAATATGCATGGCGGTGCCAACTTTGATGGCAGTGCCTGTGAGCGCGTGCCACGCCGTGTACTGGCACCACATCCAGGGAGTCCCCTCTGCTTCCTGGGACTGACTCCAGGCTCTGTGCTGGATAAACAGTTGGAAGGGTTTGCGAAAACAGGATAGCGTCTATTCCATTACATTTCAGGGCAGGGCACACTCTGGAATCTGTATGTCTGGTTCAGTGGGTTTGGATGTTGTGTGTCACCAGAAGGTTGCATGTTTAAATCCCACTGTTGGCTGAGCTGATTTACCACTGGGCTCTTAAACAGGTTCCTTAATTGCAAGTCACCCCTAGGGTTGTCACATTTCATGCTGAAAAATAAAGGACGTCTACCATAGTGGGGCCACAACCACTATGTGCCAAAGGATGCATCAGTGGTGGTAAATCAAAACTTTTAAAAAGCATTACGATTCATACTTCATATTTGAAGTACGTTATTATCAATGGGCATAAAAATAAACTGAATAAAAAACTTTTCAGTTCTTAACTCCTATTGGTACTGACAAATTAAATACAGGATATACATTGTTAAGTCATCCATAACTTATTAACTATAAATAAGACAAATGAATCTAATAAATCCAACGGCGTTTTCATACTAAAAGCAGACGGGATGATGCTGCGTTCATCACAGCTCGGAAATACGGGACAAACCGCGTCCCGTATTGATTAAAAACGGGACACAATTTTATTTTCAAATACGGGACGACTCTGTACTTTAAGGGACATGTGGCAACCCTAGTCACCCCAGGGACAATCTGATCCTGCTTTTTTTTTTAAAACAAAGTATACATTGTTTTGGATAAAAGCTAAATTAAGCAAATGTAAAATGCACAGCATCGTGGCCTCAATGCAAGGCCTGGGGTCTATTGTTCCACTCTGGGCCCGTTCAGCGGTGGGTCTGCTTCAGGGGAGCTTTATGCGTTCCACTCTGGGCCCGTTCAGCGGTGGGTCTGCTTCAGGGGAGCTTTATGCGTTCCACTCTGGGCCCGTTCAGCGGTGGGTCTGCTTCAGGGGAGCTTTATGCGTTCCACTCTGGGCCCGTTCAGCGG
>JAODKM010000038.1:4139167-4176000 GCA_026780845.1 Petrocephalus sullivani
GTGGGTCTGCTTCGGGGAGCTTTATGCGTTCCACTCTGGGCCCGTTCAGCGGTGGGTCTGCTTCGGGGAGCTTTATGCGTTCCACTCTGGGCCCGTTCAGCGGTGGGTCTGCTTCGGGGAGCTTTATGCGTTCCACTCTGGGCCCGTTCAGCGGTGGGTCTGCTTCGGGGAGCTTTATGCGTTCCACTCTGGGCCCGTTCAGCGGTGGGTCTGCTTCGGGGAGCTTTATGTGTTCCACAGTGGGCCCGTTCAGCGGTTGGTAGCTTTGTGTGTAGGACTATGGGCGAGCGCAGCTTCTTCTGAAACACCTTTAATAGTCACATGCTCTTTTATGTTGTCACAGAAAAATCACAGCAAAAGGGAGACGGATCATTTTCCCCAACATTTCTGTTGCTATGAATCCTGAACTTCACTTAGAAAGGAAGCCATTCTCAGCCTTTTCTACTTAATTTTTTGTGCTTGCTCTATGGCAAAATAAAATGTACAACTAGATAAATTTAAACAGTAAAGAATGATAGCCATATTTGGTAACTTCCATACACATTCCAGCTCCTTGCTGGGCAGAGTGTGACAGGGACCAATGTCGAGTCACCATGCCACCCGCATCTGCTAACGAAGTATTCTAAATGAATGAATTCATTTGTAAATAATGACACATTAAAACGTAACACCTCAAGGCAAAATTTCACGTGGAACTATTACCAAACACTTATAATGAAATGTCTGATTACTACAAGAAACTACTTGATTATAAATGTTCTGCTGCATTTATGTTTAAATTTACTTTAAAACCCAATTTTCAGATCAGCCAGCAAAGGTTATTTAAAATGGAAAAGGCAAACACAATGGTTTAGCTTCTGTTCCTGTTTTCAGAAGGTTGCTGGTTCAAATCCTCTGATCAGCAGAATAGTCTCCTCACTGTTGGACCCCGAGCAAGGCCCTTGACCCCCCCGAAATGCTCCAGGGGCCCCAGTTAAACAGCCTGACCCTACCCTCTGACTCCAAGCAATGTGTGCGTGTGTCTCAAAGGAGAACAAGACGGGATATTCGAAAACTGAAGAATTTATTCGGCCTGTACCTGCACTTGTACAAATAGCAAATAAAGCCACACTGCATTTCGATACGCTCAGCAGATCAGTGCCTTCATGGCTATAGAGAGCCTCTTCCCATATTGTCATTCTAGCTGTTTTCATTTTTCTAATTATTATTACAGGTGGCCATCACCTTTCCTCAGCACGTTAATCACCTCCCTCCATGCTGAAACCCCCAATATACACATTTCACATCCATGCACCGCGGAAAGTTACGAACCCGGCAAATTCCAGTACAATAACGATTTCCGTGATAGATCTATTACCTCAGACAGTAAATAGCTGTTCCCCAAAAAATACATTTTAAAACTGGGTGGATTTGTTGCCCCTCTGACAAAGACATCAAACTGCAGCCTGGCCATTTCCTGTGGATAGCAGGAAGTAGCCACCTTAACCACTTGGGACAGGGACAGACGCGCGTACTGGTGGTTTAAACACAGACACAGAATCTTTGAGCTCATTTTATTTAGGGGGGTCGCTTTAATTCCCCCTGAAAGGCGGCCAGGAAGCCCCCGCCGCCCTTATGCCTGCCAGCTGCTCATTTGGCCACACTTCACCACATCCCGCAATTTGCTAAAGCCACATTCGTCAGCGACTTTGACTGCTTCAGTGCCTCCGCGTCATTTTCCTGCTGCAATATATGGCCGTACTGTAAATAAAAGCATAAGTGAAAACCACCAGCAAGTCCTAGAATCTTTATGGGCTTCACTGTCTTAATCGGACCACAAATAGATACAAAGATGGATTGAGTGCAGCAGCCCCGCAGGGGAAATGGAGGGATTCATTGTAGTAAAACCTACTTTCTTTATTCTCTGGTTCTCCGTTCGCTCGACATTTGCCGTTTTACGGGGGGAGCCGTATCGGCAGACAAGCTGCCATCTGTAGATCAGTCAGTCAGAAGTCCAGAGACAGTCAAACAAAGTATACAATTGGTTGTTACCATTATAATGGTCACTAGCCCCATCTATTAATCAGTATGGAGTTGGTCTCCCCTTTGCAGCTATAAAAGCTGCCACTATTCTGGGAAGGCTTGCCACAAGGTTTTGGAGTGTGTCTTTGGGAGTTTTGGCCCATTCATCCAGAGGAGCATTTGTAAGGTCAGGGTCAATGAGGTGTTGGATGTGAAGGCCTGGCTCATAATCTCTGTTCTAGTGCATCCCAAAGGTGTTTGGTGGGGTTGAGGTCAGGGCTCTGTGTGGGATTGTCAAGTTCTTCCACATCAAACTCACCCAACCGTGTCTTTATGGACCTTGCTTTGTGCACAGTCAGAAAAGGGCCTTCCCCAAACTGTCCCCACAAAGTTAAAAGCATAGAATTATCCAAAATGTATTGGTATGCATATCCAGACATTTTGGACAATTCTACGCTTTCAACTTCGTATTGTGTCCCAGTATTTTATCCATATCGTGCATGCATGGTCCCCATGCAAGTCACACGCAGACTGGCACATGTGGAGACGCACACGCGCTCTCCCAGGTGCTCACACGCCACATTCAGATAGACCACAGAGAAACAGAAGTAGCTGGTAACATCCATCACGCTCCGCCATACAGGTACGACCAAGTCCGCCACAATGTCACAGCTCATTACCTTGAGAATGATAGGAGTGCAAACGAGGCAGCAGCCTGCCTAGGCCGACCCCATAATGTTTGCGGAAGAAAGTCCCAAATTGCATCCCTTGTAAAAATAGCCCTCTTTCTGTTTTGGGGCATGTTAGTGCTGGATCTGGAACGAGCGATACTGCTCCACTCGATCCTGTCAGTTCCTGACTCGTAAAACACATCTGAAGAGAGACCCCACGTACTGTAATTAGCTTCAATCAAATTCATTTCACTTGTCACCAGAAGAAATAAAATGTGCCCAAAATATCCCTGTTACATTTATATTAAACAATGTTTAAAATTAAAAATCCTATATCAGCGGGAGACTCTTATTGGGTGTCTAAGGACAGGAAAACATTTATGGGCTGCAAACAGTGCATTTTTCTGATGTTGATGCGGATCCCGCCTCTTGATCGTGTTTTTTTGTACCACATTCAGTTTCTCCAAAGACTTCTGCTATAGTATATTTTCCCAGAAAGGGATCCTCGTCTATTTCCGCATCCCTCACATTTGCATGCCTTTTTTGCTAAACTGGCTGACGGAAGGCTCCCACTGGTAACTGTATGAATTGTAATGTTGGTGATATTTATTAAAAGGAGATAAAAAATAAATTAGAACACCGGATTAAAATGTATAAAACAACAGAACTCATATAAAAACCGGAGTGTAAAATGTATTTTCAAATTCATCGCATGCTCAGTTTGAAGACGGCGTTATATAACACTGTTATATGATCGATGTACAAAAAACACTCTATTGAAATGATTTAGACGAGAGCCTTTCTCTTGCTGGCTTGCTGGGAAGTCCAGGACCCACCTGCGTGACACGGGCAAAAACACTTTGCAATGTTGGTGGAGGGCTGGACACTCGGATAGCAATTAACAGGCTGTCACAAGTAAGTAAGATGGGAATGTTGAGTAGCGAGCGTACAGAGGGCGTCACGGCAGAAAAGGCCAGTGCTCCGCAGCGAAGCCCTCGCACCCTCTGCAATCAGCCTCTTAACGTCTAGCCTGTGAATAGTATGTGTCACTGCTCGGCGCTTTGCTGAAAAACCAAATAAATCACGAGCAGCTCATCAGCTGCTGTGCGACGCCTGTGCCGTGCTCAATCACCCTCTAGCTGGAATGATCGAGGAAAAAGAGGCCCCCAGAGTAAAATGGTGGAAGGGGCCAATAATCGGTATAATAACACCACTGACCTACGAGTAATTGGAAAATGAGTTTGTGGAGGTTGAGGGTTGAGTGCCATGGTCATTGTTGCCTGGGGGCGGTGGGGGGTTGGTCTAGCTCATCTCCAATTGCCTTTTGGGAGCAGGTGCAAAAAACAGGGCACCCCCCCCTCTCCCCCCCCCCCGAACAGAACCATTCTTCTCCCTCCAAAGGCCGGAGTGAATAAGCAGCGCGTGGTGGAGCAGACAACAATGAATCACTGCTGGTTGAGCTATGGCGCCGCCCTACAGGCACGCAACGACGCCGGGGCAAGGGGGCGGCCAGGTGTGCCAGGGAATTGGAGACTGACGGGCCATCCTCAGCCCTCCGCATCAATAATGCCCCCGGATTTAATTGCCGACTGACACACGGCCCATTGTCCACCACACAATGGCGCCGTCACTGTCTGTGCCGAATCCCCATTTGTCTTATATGTGCTTAAACAGTGGGTGAATTGGCTATATAGGATAAATATAACAGAAGACACGCTCATATATGCAATTACCGCACACATGGCCAATATACCATCTCATTATATGCTTAAACCAAACAGATGGGGTTCAGTTTATGCTGTCCTCTGCGTTCTGAAGGTGGCACACATCTGTTTCTGCAAGCTACTGTTCCTCACTTCAAAGTCAGTTACTCTATAAGCAAACGTATATGTTTGCAGAAACCTTTTGTATGTTTCGTGCATTTTTTTGTGTGGATGAACAGGTAAGCAGGAAAACAATGGCAAATCAAGAAGCTAATTTGTTAAATCTGAGCAAGTATGCTGGAAAATAATTAGTGAAGTAAAAAATTATGAAGCAGTTTAATTAATCATTGTAGTTACAGTTGCCTGTTTTGACAGATAATTATGTTTAATTCCAGCGGAATAACTTGCTCCAAAAACCAATAAAAAAGTTAACAACTGAGCTATTTTGTATTCGCATAGAGGCATTATGCTGAAGTCACATCAAATCGTTACTTATTTACAGTTATTTACATACGCGTTAGAATTTAATTAATGGATTCCTGAATCTGTGAACAGGATAAAATCTGGCAGCGAATCATATTCCAAATTAATCTGAAATCTCTATATCCATCTCACATTTAGCTAGGGGGCTTCCTGAGCCAGAAATCATTTATCATTTGAGAGGTGTCTTGCCTTACTTGTCCTTTTTTAATTTCCCCAGCGTCCCCTAGCCCAGAGAGCATGTTTTTGCTCCCTAACTGGAGCTGAGAGGGAGCTAAAATATGGACTGTCTGGCAGTGAGCTGGGAGGGAGCAAAAATGTAGATTGTCTGGCAGTGACCCGGGAGGGAGCAAAAATGTGCACTGTCTGGCAGGGAGCTAGGAGGGAGAAAAAATGTGGACTGTCTGTGGGTCCCCGGGGTCTGTCTTCCATACTGCTTAAAGGAGTCCCCACTTCCAAGTTTACAGATGGCAGAATAACAATGGCATGGAGCGTGGCTAGACGATAAGAATCATAAAAGGCCTTCTCTACCAGGAGATCCTTAAGTTCATCATCGGACTGAGTGCGTGCGTCATGTTTCTTGCAGTAAGGTAATTTAGCTTTAATTGCAATACTGTATCCCTCCAGTGATTTGATGGGAGCGCTCATGTGTGGTGTAAACAGACTGAGTTGTGTAAAGAATGTTATTATGAGGGATGCTAGAGCCTGTTTTTTTATTATTAAGTAGGTATCCTCTCATCATGCACCCATCTTCCAAATCAGTCCATCCTCATATCCATCTATACTCCAATTACTTATCTTAGACGGTGTCGCAGGGGCCTGAAACGTCTCCCAGGCAACACGGAGCACAAGGCATATATAATCTGATATGTACAAATGTACACCACACATACACAGATAGACAGACAGATAGATAGATAGATAGATCTTCAGTGAATCTGAAGCTGTCATCTTCAGTGGAAGTGGCGTCTATACATCCAACACCCGCACCGTCGTATCTGACAGCATTTCGACCCCCACAGGTCATTGGCTGGGAGCGAGTGAGTAGTTTGGGGGAGTAGGGATATCTTTTTCCCCAGGACCTACTAGGGAGCCACATAATTTCCATGTGCCATCCTAAAATGGGAATGGCCATCATTTCACGCTAATGCTGCTGGCGATTAAACTCATCATTAAACCCATAGTTAAAATGATAATCAGGTTGCTAAACAATCAGTGACCTGCATCTGTAGCTGCTGTACACTATCGTCAGTTTCACTTCCACATGACTACCTCAAAGGCTACATGCACATTCACCGCCCATTTATTGCATATTTATTGTTCCAATTCCTATACTGATGTCTCTCGTCTTGCACTGTCTTGCCTTTCACTGCACTGCAGTTTGTCCTCTATTGCACTGCGGTTTGTCCTCTATTTCACTGCGGTTTGTCCTTCACTGCACTGTGGTTTGTCCTCTAGTGCACTGCGGTTTGTCCTTCGTTGCACTGCGGTTTGTCCTATTATCCCCCCCATACACCTGTCTCCTCCCCTGGAACTGTGGCAGAAGAAATTCCCTGTGTGAAACCCGATCCTTGGCTAAATGCTAGTATATCGATAAACACGGAGCGGATTTGACCGCACACGGAGCAGATTTGACCGCACATGGAAGAACAACTCTGTGTGATGCACTACGGATTGAAGTTCACAAAAAAAAATTTATATTGAAATGTATATTTTCACTTTTTAAGAAGGATAAACACAAAACCACAATGCCTGAAATACGGATGAAACGTTAAAACCACCTTAAAGGCCCAGATTCTAAGGTTTCAGAAAACCTGAACAGGCAAAGCCCGTCAGAACGGCATGAAGGTGAACGGTGAGCGCGGGGTGACTGGATGCGGGATACGGTGAGCGCGGGGTGACTGGATGCGGGATACGGTGAGCGCGGGGTGACTGGATGCGGGATGCGGTGAGCGCGGGGTGACTGGATGCGGGATGCCGCACGAGGCAGGTATGCACGTGACACTACACCAAACAATTCCGAAAGCCCCCGGCACACACGCTGTAATCAGCAGTGACAAAAGTAATACATTATAAATGTAGCACAGTGATGGATGACTGTGTGCTTAGCTGTAGCACTCTGTGTACCACGCCGGCGGTGTGACTTATCAGCGGTGACAGTGCGGCCTGTCGCTGTTCCCCCAGCGTTTCAGTAGGGCGCCATCATCGGCGCCCACATGCCAATGAGTCACATTTCCGCTATGTGTGTGTGCGGGGCGTGTGACATCATCCCAACCCGCCCTTCCCCCGATGTTGCCATCGATAAGGTGGACGGCACGATCTCGCACCGTGTTTATTTAAATGACGGTTTCATCCGAATGAGGCTGGTTGCAGGTCAGTCTCCGCGGCACCACGTATTGATTTTCATAAAGCCGATAACGAGCACGTCCTGCACACGTCGGCCGAGGGATACATTTATCTTGCTCTCGCCAAGCGCCTGTCCGGCAGAACGTCGCCTAACCCATCGAGCTGAAAATAACGCGCCATTCTGCAAGAAGCACCTTCCCCGTAGCCTTCTCCCGATCGATAAATGTGACACGCTCCCTCCCGGGGCGCAGTGCCCACGCGGTCGAGGGGGAGATGGGGCTTCTCGGAGCCAACGGAGGAGGGGTTGACACCTCCAGTTACTCGGGCCTTGCAGACCAAGGGCATGGAAGTGGGGGTGTTAATGTCTGGTTGAAGGGCTCTGCAAAAGAGGCGAACAGGGAGGGAGTTTGAAGTTTTATATCGCACACTGCTGGCGGTTAATTGCTTCTCCATTAACGGGGGAACTTGGGGGGGTTAGGGGTGGGGGGCATAGGGTGGTCGGCGGAAACAGGGAGGAACTGGGGGGAAGGGACAGTTAGCTGAGGTGGGGATGGAACGGAAACCCCTTGCTGATACCTACAAAACACATCATAATAAGTGTTTTTCAGCGCCGCAAGGCCTTACATGTGCAAGATCCGACGGAGCTGAATCACGCGTCTCCACCCAAGGCCATGCGAAGCAGAAGCAGGCTCACATCAAGCTCAGAGAGCCAGGCTAATATTCCATATAGTCCTATGCATAGCGATGCACTGCAGCAGTGTGCGTGCATGTCGTTATGGGCAATGTAATTGCTAATTTTATGAGAACATATGTTGGTTATAAAACCAATTTTTGCAGCAAAAACTGTGAGGAACTGTGATTCCTGTTTTGCACTAAGATTTAAAGGTCAAGCAGAGCAGGTCCTCAGTCAGACTAAAGCAGGGGTCTCCAACCCCAGTCCTGGGGGGCCGGAGTCCTGTGTAGCTTAGTTCTTCCCCTGTTCCATCACAAATGATTGTGCTTGAGTGCTGTGTGGTAATTAGCACAGTGAGTTGAATCAGGTGTGTTAAATGAGGGTAACCCCAAAAATGTGCAGGACTCCGGCCCTCCAGGACTGGAGTTGGAGACCCCTGGACTAAAGAAAAACCCAAGACTTTTACTGAAATCGATCCATCCCTCTATCCATTCATCCATCCATCCATCCATCGATCCTCTTAGCCAGCACACTGAAAACGTCCTGGGTGTGTACAGGTTACATGAGAGAGGTGTCAGTTAAATAACATGAATCTGAAATTATGAAGTCCATTAAAAAAGAACATGTGTAATTAGATGTGTGGGTATTGCAGGTGGAATAAACATTTACAAATAAAATAAAAGTAATTAATGGTATTCTTATAGCCCAAGCCCTCCAAAAAAGCAATTTGTTATTAAAAAGGTTGCAAAATGTTGCATGCAATCGGCTGACAGTTCTGTCAAAATTCAGAGCTCATCTGGCCAACAGGTGATAGGGACACGCGGTTTGCCTTCTGGAGATGAATTCTGGCTGACTCGGGCTGTTATCCAAATTACCCTCATTCTATAGTCACTCATACATCACGGCTTCGTGGTCGTCACCAAAGGCCATGCGTAGCCGGAGAGCTTCCATACCGGAAGGCCAGTTCAGTGAGCAGATCCCTGCACCTGTGCAACCGTCTCAACAGTTGTCACATAAATTTTGCAGTGTTACTTCAGTTGTAGAGGCCTTGATACGACTCTCTACACTGCGCTGCGAAAAAGGAGGAGGTGACTTTCCATCGGTGCTTAATATCGTCATGCAGGTTCAGCAATTTCATCTTTGATATGAACAGTGTTGGCAACTTTACAGTTAATAAAATGGGACTGAACAGCAATGTGACTCTTGCCCCATGTATTTTTGTCAGGAAAAAATATAGATACGTATTTAACATTTAACTCCGCTCTGGGGTTAGACACATAATGAAATGCTGAAAAAAAGATGTTCCACTGTAAGACAGATGTTCAGCTGAAAAGGTTAAGTCAATTCGTGGCCTTGTTGCTCTAGTAAAAATATTATACAACTACCATTCTGACACTGGTCTCATGCAAGGCAGTGTGGTTAAACTTATATAATGTGCTGGGAATCATTTTGTTACATTACTTTAGTCTTATGATTTTTTCAGAAGAAAACATTTTGACCACCACCCTTGAGAGAAAAAATCTAACAATGTGATCGCTATGCATTATCATATACTAATAATATCGAAATATTGAAATATTTCGTAACTTTAATCAGCTCTGAACATTTGCTTAAGGTTTACATGTTACACGTACAACATGTCACAGTTAAGTGTGTTCCATTTCTACATCCCTTAATTTCCCTTCCTAGTCCTCTCATAGGAAGAGATGCCAATAAGAATCAAGGAAAATAGAAGTCAACGCTGGACTCATTGGGTCCTTAAAATAGTAAGCCTAGCATCTGCCTGACTGTAAATGATGTCACCGTAAGAGGCAGTGGCTCAAAAACTTGGTGATCCATTAGCAACATGCAGTGATTTTATATCCAGAACAGGGCTGCATTTCTGAAGAAAACACAATAATAGCATGATTGATGTTTTATATTAAAAGCCATACAGGGAGTCGCTGGTTTACAAGATTTCACCGCGATAGACCATTTGATACAAATTGCTGTTATTCTTCATTAGTTGCTTTATTTCCAAGACTGTGCTGTTATATTGCTGGGTAATTTTTAATTTCTGCTCTCCTCCAGCGTGCCGCTGGAAACGTACACACCAGATATAAATTGACACACTGCTTAATAGCCTACTCAGTTACATATGATTTCCCGTCCGCAGTGAGGGCCCCGTACACGCCACTGCGTGACGCGAATGCACATTGGCGCCCCGGCAGACGGCGTTCATTTGGGCCGACAGAAATGAGCAAAGTGAAGGTGGGAAGGAGGCAGTTCAGGCCGTTATCACTCCTGTGACAGGCAGGACATCAGGTGGGCCGTCAGAGACGCCAGCTTCGGGGGCACTTCTGACAGGAGCCTCATGGCCATGGAGACCGCCATATCAAATCAGGGTCCAAATTAGTAAAGATCACCCATGTGCTGGACACACGGGTCAGGCAGAGACAGGCAAGCCCATGCCGAAAACAGCCCGGCCATCATATACCCATCACGGGGCCAATTAGCTGCTCAGGCTCGAAAGGAGGCCTGGCCACAGTCAGGGCCCGACGCGCTAACGTCATGCGGGGCGCTATCTATCAATGACGGCCGGTCATGTGGTGACCTTGGGAGGCAGCGGGGGCCGGGAGGAGGCTCCGTAGCGCTGGATGGGCGCACTTCCCGACCTTCAGCAACATCCTAAACAGCAGAGGCACCATCATGGGATCTTTAATATTAAAACCTAATTATGAATGTGTGCCATGAGCTTGGGGGGGGGGGGGGAGCTTGCAGACCTGCCTTCCCACAAGGGAGAGTCAAATGCCAATAAGTCTTTGTTCTTTCCGGGGGGGGGGGGGGGAGGCCATGATACAATGTTAAATAAATCATAGGAATTAGCTAGGATATAGGATACTGTGAATGGTAAATAATTGACTTCAGAATGACAATATCCAGAACCTTTTGAGGAATAAGAAAATGGACTGACATAACTCAGCAATAATGAAAAAGTGTTCTTAAATGAGTTCTGGGGATTTAAACTCAAAATACTATATTAATGAAACTTCACTTTTGGTTACCATGGCATGAGATCCTGACATTTCAAAGGAGTAAATACGAAGTGGTAGGTTAGATATGACTGGGCAAAAGGGTCATTTTGCAATGGAGTAAGTGATGTTTTTATATGAGTGTGACGTCTCGAGGGCTGTCGGGTCGGTCCGAGCTTGGGCTCTACACATTACCATCATAGATGTGAGGGTAAACAAAAAACGCTTTACCTTTCAATGTATGTCTTTTTGTGTGCCAATAACCCTCAAATGACTGGTGTCCCTGATTGGATGGGCGGTTTTGAGACACGAACGACTTAAAGACGATAAACATCACAACAACAACGGCAAAGAGCCCTTTGCTCATAGTCGCACATCGACGGCAACTGATGTAGCATTTCTGATAAGTGACATTAAACCACGAGAACTAATCCAGTGAAATAAGTATATAATCTTATACTCCGTTTCAATCATTCATCCTGCGGTAGCTTTTTCATCTTCGGCTAGCACACTGCAGATTTCGCAGTCCAGCACTAAGCATTCCAAAAAAAACATCTCGCAGTCTTTGAACTGGGAGGCCTTTTAACATCTGCTCGAGACGGCTCGACTCCTGGCACGCAAAAAAAAAGCCAATTTCCTGCGACGTCTCTCCTGTGAAACACGAGTGACACAGTTCGGTAGCCTAAGCCAGTCGGAGACCCAAACAGCTATTTCGGGGTGACCTACTTTCAGGGAAATCGATGACATTGGAAGGGGGGGAAAAATTAGAATTGGGCGGAGAGACGACGAGGGGCTCAGTGACCAATCAATGACAACCGGCCTAGGGATACAGAGCTGAGGACATAGAACTGAAAATGACTGAAGAACTAAGCACTCTTTCTGAGGAATAGGGATGTCAGACTGAAGTGGAGCTTCCACCCACCTGTATAAAGTCTCAAATGTGACAATTCAGTAATAAAAACTTTGCTGTCTAAGCTTTGAAGTTTAGCAACATCATCCCCAAAATGCAGGTCGCATTGTCGGCCAGGAGCCGTACTGCAAGAAGAATTAGCAAGCACCAATCTGGCCAGTGATGTCCCCAGAAAGGCAGGTTATTTTCTAAATAAGCAGCAAAGCAGGGCATCACATCGTTACACCGGCAGCAATCGAGAGCACAGGTTACGTGTTCGGAGAGACCTTATTAACCTTCCCCTCTTGAGACAAGTAAGCAGCAGAGCATGATAAGCATTGCGGTGAAGAGAAACTATACTGTAATTTGTCAATTCTGTAAAAAACAGTAATACAGTCGTCCCTCGCCACTTCGTGCTTCAACTTTCGCGGCTTCACTCTATCGCGTTTTTTTCAAATACAGTACTGTGCTCATTAAAGTATATACAGTACTGTATATACTTATTTTATATATTAAAAAGTTGATCGAGACCATGAAAATGACACAGCGCACATTCGGCTGTCTGAGACAGTTATATCCTCTTCCTACCCCGGCCACTGACTGGCTCAGCCTCACACAAGTTTGCGTCTCTCATACACGCTTCTACATCACTACGCATCAGGAGCATCTTTGTTTGCAATTTCTGAGAACTTTTAACTAAGCCCCACGACGGCTCCAAAACGTGTTGCTTCTTCTAAGCCTTCTGCTTCTTCTCATTTTCATAGGTTAGTGGTTCTGTGTAAGAACTGTGTGTGTGTAATTAAATGTACAATAATAATAGTAGTAATATGATATTTGTAACATCTAATATGTCTTATTTTCTCTTATTTTGTCTAATATATTGGGTAATACGAGTGTAATGGTGACTAAAGGGTGTTGTTTCACGTCTAGAGGGCTCTAATAATGTTAAAAACCATATATAGAAGGTGGTAAGCAGGTTTTCTGTGCTCTAACAAAAATATTTGATTTACAAATAAAGAATCCTACTTCGGGGAAATTCACTTTTCACGGTAGAGTCTGGAGCGGATTAAACGCGATAAACGAGAGACGACTGCACTCCGTCAGGTGAAACTAATCATTAATACAGAGCCTGAATGAATGAACAGTACGTTATATATCCCCGCAATATATATCTACCATCCCAATCTCAATAAAAAGCGAAAGGAGGGCGGAACAAAGGTCAAACAGAGTAATATCTACTGCAGTGCCAAATCCCAGTAAGAAGAGGACGGAGAGGCCCGTTGTGTGTGCCGTACTCTTACATCTAATACAGAGACAATATTCACTTTTCTGCAGATTACTCATTATGAGAGTAAATGTGCAACCGAGGGGATGAAAGGGCCCGTTTTGTGGATACCTTCCTTAAAATAACGATATGAAAAAAATGAGAATTAAAAGCTGAAACTACGCTTTATTTCCCCTTGGAACCGCTACATCGGAATACCTCTTTTTGATTATCATCACACTCCCCTTTGAGACAAATGCACACAAATATATAGCTGAAAGGAAAGCTTAGGGCCTGAGTGCAGGGTCGGGGCATTTATCTAGCACCCCTCGGGCATTTGGGGGGGCTTAACAGCCTCGTTGAATGGCCTAATACAGATGTGACTATTCTATCGAGGCCAGGGCTCAAACTAGAGACCTTCAGATCAGAGGGAGAGGTCTAAATCAGTGATTCTCAAGCCAGTCCGCAGGGAACCCCAAGACGGTCCACATTTTTGCTCCCTCCCAGCTCCGGACTGAGAGAGCACGTATGTGGACTGTGTTGGGGTTTCCTAGGACCGGTTATCCCTGTGCCAGACGCCACCACCTAACATACTGTCATACGCTTCCCCAAATAAGCAGAGACTATGGCAGTATTTGTTCTGCACTGCTGCAAGGTTTCACTGCCAGCCACTGCCAGACACTTTGCAGATGACATGCAATACCTACTTGACCTTGCCCAAGCTTCTGAAGCACTTCTAAGTGACTGCCATTAAAAGCATGCATACAAATGACTTGATTACTGCTAATTCACAACACAAGAAATTAAACCTGCCAAATAAATGCAGCATTTAAAAACCAAAACAGAGAGGAGACTGGACAAAGCATTGACGGATTATTTCAGATAATTCCCCTAGGATGGACCCTAACCACACCCAGAAATATGGTTATTGCGTGTGGTTTGAATTAGCACCAAGGTTACTGAAATAACTAAATCAGAATCACCATAATCTTCCAGACCAGCACAGTGATATCACAGTTATGTCAGGGACCTCTCTGTAAAGCCCTCTGGTTGAGGACACATAAATAGCACTGCACACACACACACAGACTCGCGTACCTATCTAAATGGGGACCTTCCATTCATTTCTATGGGAAAAACCCTAATCCCAGTCAGGACACCCTTAACCCCTACCCAGCCCTAACCTTAACCATAAGTAACCAACCCAAATACAAGGCTTTTGGCATTTTTACTTTTTTGATTGCATTCACAGATTTTTATAAAATTGAGGTTATCCAAATGGGGACCTGAAAAGATGCCCCCAAAAGTAGGGAAATTTCAGGTTTTACCACACTTTGGGGACATTTTTGTCCTTAAATGTGATCTGTGCAATCACACACACACGCACACACACAGTATATATATATGAACTTCTTGCAATAAATCGAATGAGTTTTTTAACAAGTCAGTAATATGACTCATTCATATGTGCTCAACTATAAACATATTGACCCCAGAACTTATCTTGCCTTTGGGTAATAGGCTTATGCAATATCCAAATATAATATTGCCAAATATCCGTAAGTGAACACACACCAGGCTGTTTTTGAAGACGATGTCCTCCCGATATGGATTTATGCTGGTACTGCGGTACTGAGATACTACCTTTTCATCAGGCATCAACATGGCAATAATAAGTTTCACTTGAATCTATGCTTCTTTGTTCAGCCACTATACCACAGTTTTAAACGTAAACTTCATGAAACATAAAACGTTTTCTATACTGAACCTGATGTGTATGAAAATATATGGTGATAAATTATTTTACATTAGGTTTCATTAATGGAACAGCCGTAGGAGATGGATGGATGGATGGATGGATAATGGATTTTCAAAAACAAGGCCTGTTCATGTTTGTTTAAAAGCCAACTTGCTGACAGCACGGCCTATTCCGCTTTGCCTAATCAACTTATATGGTAACATCCAATAACCGGAAGATATTAGGAAGTTGAAGATCTTTCAGATAAATGGATTGAGGGCATGCCTGAAAAAGATTTGTTTCATAGGACAGATTTTATCTGTCATCCCTGTTTATAGGTGACACGTGAAATATATCATCTGTCCCTCATCCTACAATCATGCAGGAAATATATAATCTGTCCCTCATCCTACAATCATGCAGGAAATATATAATCTGTCCCTCATCCTACAATCATGCAGGAAATATATCATCTGTCCCTCATCCTACAATCATGCAGGAAATAACTCAGGAGGAATATATAAGTGAAAAAAAAATCATATTATACAGCACACCTGTACAAAGAAAAGGATTTACTGAGACTTTAATTAGTTTCCATATTGTCCGTCTGATAGGGTGCAATCAGTTTCTGGAACACTTGCTCAGGTATAATCCTTAGAATTCAGTATTCAACAATAGAGGAAAATCCTGCAGGTTACACAAGTAATACGAAACACATTTAGAGGAACAGAATTCAAAACACGATTTCCATCAATATCATATCCCCTAATAGCAGGGAAGGTTATGCCTTACCCTCTTTGTAATGCCTCTGCCTTCACAACCTGTGCTGCAGGAGAAGATTAATGGTCAGAAACAGGCCCCTCTATCCCCAGCAGAATCATCAATACTCACTCCTCTGGGGAGGCAGCACAGACGAACAGCCGGACGGCGAAACTCCACAGCGTCACACAAATCAACCGTTTGTCCGTTTACAGCAAGCCGCTGGCTTAAACGTCGGGGTGAGTACCTGAGGAGGCTTTGCGTGGCCGGACCATAGCACAGCAGCCACACAGACAATTGCAGCTCCTGAAGGGAACACAGTGTAGTTTAATTAAGGTGATTTTAATATTTGATAGTGTCGCATAGGAGGAAAACAGCCATTTTCCTGGAGCCCTTTAGCGGTGAAGATTGACCTTTGGAAGGAACGCCGCTGTTGCACTGTAAGAGGCTGTGACCTGATTATTCACTCGTAATGGTGCTGGGAGAGCGCGGGGCACCCATTCTCTTTTAGCTCCATTCAGCCACACAAAAAGGAAAAAAACACTTGAAATGCAACCAATTGTGCTTGTGGTCTTTCTCCAGATTTGAATGCCCCCTCAGAGGCTACCCCCCCCCCCCAGATACAACAAAGTATAAACTGCGCTGTCCTTCACAGTTCCCCCATTAAAAACTCAAAACGTGCATTGGCATTTCGTCATCAGATAGTAATGCAAATTATGTATACTAAGACTTGCCAGTATTTATACCACCCATTCATTCATTCAACCATCCGGGAATGCTGTGGAATTAGATCATTTTACTGTAGGAAGGTAAGACAGTCACATAGCCATAAAGACCTATTGAGTAGTACTAGTGGTAGTAGGTAGTACTAGTGGTAGTAGGTAGTACTAGTGGTAGTGCTAGTAAGTAGTACTGATATTACAGAGATGAAGCTGAACATCACAGTAGATGCTGACGGAGTAAATTCCATGAAAAACTCTTCTGCAGCTAAGATAACTAAACAGGAATCTTAAAAAAGTTATTTCCCTAAATGTCAAAAAAGACACTGTTGTACTGGGGACTGTTTGAAACAATGGTTAACATTTTAGAAATATGAAGACAGTATTGATCGTGAAGCATAAAATACTGTAATTTCATTCCGAATGTCCTGATGCGATGCACCACATTAGTGGGCCTTGTCTTCTTTTACATTAATCATAGTGCAGAAAAGTATAACCAGGGCAAAGCCACATTTTCTACATGAAACTCTTGACTGTTTCAAGATCTCATTATTCCTTTTGTATTGGGGTCAGTAGATTTGTGGCTGGATTTCCAACTCGACCATAGTCAGGCATAGTGAGAGACTGGCACTGGAGCTTCTCATCAGATGTCAAAGAGGTGATAATAAGTTACTGATAGCGCTGTTGGGTCTCGAGTGCCCTGAGCGTTATGATTCCACATTATTCTGAGTTGCTGTCATACAGGGGTGTGGCTAGGGGTGGGCAGTGCCCACCCAATCAGAATGTCTGCCCACTTCAACGGAATGTCTGCCAACCTAATGCAGCCCTCCTCCCCCCTGTTTGATGATATTTAATGTTGGCACTCCCCTCCCCAGGCTGACACTTTTTATTGTTACCAACTCCCAATTCAACACTGAACTCAGCATACCCAAATAGCCACTGCTCTCATATGTTTTATAAAGGGGGAAGGCACAGTCGTCAATTCATTTTAGTTGCCTTGTTTACCTCATGAAACATAGAACATATTTTCCCATACAGGTATAATTTTCACGAACGAACGCGCCCATGAACGAGCCGCCTAGCTTTACTGTGTGCTACATAACATGCCCCAAATAAAGAATCATATTGATGCATATTCTATAATTAATAGTCCTCCATATTATTGTTTTATTTTAGAGCAGTGAGTATTGCCCAGGTTAGATTATCACCATTTTCCTCGGACACAGTGAATCACAAAGTTCAAAGAGTTCAAACGAGAAACCTGGGTGTATTTATTTTATATGAGCTTGTAGCTTCCCAAGATAGATGTTCCTAATGTCATCCCCTTACAGGCATGGAGTGATGGGACTGAAACAGAGGCCCCAGGACATGACATGATTGATAGGAATAACTGCATGGAGACCAGCTGGAATTAATCGATCTTATGAAGATAGACAACACTAAACCTTTTGACAATTACGATACTCCAAAGAGAATCTGAAGACTTGCTGCGCAGCCAGACCTATTTGATTTTTTCCTCAAATTTAGTTAATTATTGTTAGGTCCTTTAATTACAAATGCAAATTCATTGACCTCACCTTTCTGGGATTAAAGTCCTATTTATAGTCATGTTTCAGGGGACGAATGTGTAGTTTCAGATGGCAAGATGATTCTTTCCTTCTCCCTCGTCTCGAATTAGCACAGTAGGGCATGATTCACAAAGGCGAGCCGCATTACCAAGCCATGCTACATTACTGGGCAGGAAAAATGTGAATCCCCAAATTGATGATTTCACACATCAGAACAGCAAGGTAAAAGAGCTGTTGTTTTTCTGTAGGTTTCCAGCAGCTTCCAGGACCAAAAGCTATAATTCTGAGTTCCTTCCTGTTGTGCTAATAGTATCTATGTGCCATAGCTGTCAGTAAATATAGCTAGGTGCCTGCGTGGCGCCGCACGTTTCAAGCCGTTCCCTTTAATGGGCACGCGTCATATTTGAACGCAAACTAAATAGACACTTCCATTGACCTAGATTTTGCACATTTTGAAGAGGAAAAAACGTTAATGGAAACACGTTTCGTATAAAAAAACAATCTTGCGGGATGAAGAATACCAAGTATTATTCGCATGACATCCATTAATAAATACACGCCCTATTCGCAATTTTACTTTGTTGACTTACTGAAAATTTACTTATATTTTGAGCAAAACTTTATTGGAAACAGCTTAAGACACCAACATATATACATAAAGTGAACTATAAGCTACAGATGGTTACACGTATTCTATATTTAGTGTTCCAGGTCTCACTTAATTACCATGTTCCACTCTCAGCATCAGAAGCTGAGTTTGTTGCTCTTCAGTTGGATTGAAAAACTATATGAATCAATGTTTTTCTACCAAGTCCTTGGAGACCCCAGCTCATCTAAACCAACCAATCAAGAACAGCAAATACCTGGGCACAGATGTGTGGGATGTCGGAAAGGGAGCAAAAATGTGGACTCTCTAGGGTTCTCCGAGGACTGTGTTAAGAAACAATGGTGTAAATCATCTGCAAATCAGCCGTTTCCAAGCATAATTTTCATAGCTGAGGCTGAGTGGTATTTCCCTGAATGTACCCTAGAAGTCAAACAAAACGGTTTACAAAGCAGTATGCCTGCGGTTTAACCTTAGCAACGAGGGAAACCAAAATGTGGTGGAGTACACGTAGCCCCGTGAGGCAGCCAATGGCCTGTGCCGAAAAGGCTTCTCGGCACCGGAGAGTCCCTGTGGCATTGTCTCCACTCCATTTGCACTTCACTCCCATAATGCATTGCGCCGCAGTGCAACCTTTTCTTTGAAATCGAGCTGCATTATTGAATCACCTCTAAATTAACACGGTTTTGGCTCGTTGCCTGTTACATTTCATGCCTACGCTCAACGCCCTCTGATGTTACAAAATAAAGATATCGTACAATCCGCCCAATCTTTATTTATTTAATTAGGAAAAACACATAATAATGATTCAAAACATATTTTAAGAATTTATTATGGTATAAAAATGTGAACTTTGGCAGCTGAAACTGGAGCTTGAATATGCTCTCAGAAACTTTGCATGTTGTTCGTCCCGGAGTTTATAACAGTGCTCTACCAGCAACAGCAAATTATTAATCACAGGAAGGAACGGGGGGCTCTCTGATTGGCTGCGGCTCCGGCTGCAGTGAGTAATGCAGGGTGGGTGGAATCGAAAATTAGAGATTTGGAAGCAGAGATGAAATGAGTGCCACAGCTGTGCACTAATGTCAGTTTAATTTGAAGAACTCAGTTGAGAGTAAACTTTTCCTGTCATCTCTATAGGCACTGGAAGCCCCCCGCAGATTAATAATATCAGGTCGCAGAAGAAAGTCCTTTTTCCAGAATTACTGAGTGGCTTTCAAGTAAGGATACGGATGGCGCAGCAGTTTGTGCTTTGCTGTGCATTACTACCTGGTGGGTTAAATCTACCTGACCTGACATGATGCTTATTTACATACCTGTGTTTCAGCTTGGCTAGTTTATGGATATTTTTGGATTGTTATGTAATAGTGACAATCGGGTGTATTTCTGCTAATACACTAACTTAATTAGGTAACCCTAGTCATTAATGCAAACAGCCAGCTCCTGCAAATAGCAAATCATGTGGATGCAAGTGAATATATTCAGCAAGCAAGGGCAAGAGGGTCACACTGCTTATGAGGCTTGGCCAGTGTTACGGTAACATGGGACACTGCAGGGGTATTCTGGGTAATCTTTATAGGATATGCGGAAAGCACTCCCGCACTCCCCTCCCACCCCTCTACCAGTGATTATACACACAGACACACAGACATACAGATAGATAGACAGACAGACAGACAGATAGATAGATAAACAGACAGACAGATAGACAGGCAGACAGACACACAGACATATAGATAGACAGACACACAGACAGATAGACAGACAGACATACAGATAGATAGATAGACAGACAGACATACAGATAGATAGATAGACAGACCGACAGACAGACATACAGATAGATAGATAGATAGATAGAAAGGCTAAGCATTATTACTGCTAAGATGCCTGATCTAAGTGATTTTGCATGTGATGTGGTTCTTAGTGTCTTTCGCGGTTGTTCCATTATAGATTACATAAATTCTTGGGGTATTTTCATGTATTGAGGCTTACAGAGGATGTTGTGTGGGACCAAAAGCCCCCACACAGTGGCATTTCTATGGCCCAAAACACCTTGTTATTGAGAGAGGACAGAGGGGAACAGCCAGACTTGTTAAAGTTAACAGGAAGGCCACCAGTGCAAAAAAAAAAAAACAGAACGATGGTGTGAACTTCATCAATGCTGAAAGTGGTTATATAATTATCCATCCATCCATCCATCCATCCATCCATCCATACATGCATCCAGCTTACCTGGAAACGTCATGAGAGGACAGCCCCGGGCATGAGGTTGGGGTTCACCCTGACCTGCGATGCTACTCACACACATTATATAGTACTAATTTACAACCTGTAACTATCAAAACACAAAGAGGGAAAAATAGCAGTGTTTGAATGGAGCTAGCTTACGTCATAATGTCCAAAGTGGCCCTTAATCAGTCTGAATGCATTATATGAATAAAGATTTGTATTAAGAAATGCATTAAGAAATCCATTTAAAAACAATAATAGATTAGCTCCACTTTGATGTAAATGCAGGGTTACGGTTAGCTTACATCTGCACATACCTGCTTCTTATCACTGCGCTCTGAACACATTCCTATACCGCTAACAATATTTCTCACAAATTATTAAATCACATTATTATGGCATTTTAAATTACTGCAATTTTTCATAAATATTGTAATGAATATGATGATTTTCTAAGAGGCAACATACAACACGCAATAAATCATAGGAGCGGAATCATTAGAGTGTTTTATTAATCCTCATAGTTTGTTGTTTATTGGCCTGACATGCCGTAAGCGTGTGCATGATGGCTCACCGCACTCGCACACAACTCCACAACAGAGGAGAGGGTTACGTCAGCGGAGGATTGACAGGCGACAATGAACTACAGACAAACAACTGCGCTAATATTCTTTTCCAAGCAAACAGTGTCAGTTTGGGCCACAAAAATGCCATAAATATTAATACGCTTTTCTACTTCACGTGTTATTTCAAAAACGATATTGTTTTCATTAAACCTACACTGAAAGTCATAAATAGTATATGTTGTTATTAATAAATAAATCCTGTTCCTTTATGCGTTTTTTTTTGCTATCTGGTGATGTGGGGTTTTTTCCCACTAAACTATTGCTTGAACATATTGCGCATACTTGCTTGGTAAGCAGTGTACTGTGGTTTTAACTGAAACAGGAGCTTTTTAATAGCGCAAAATCTTCCAACACAACCTGCGGTAGCACTTCGGTCTAAGTCTGCTTCTGTTACTAATCCATCCATCCATTTTCGCTACCTGCTTGTCCTATGCAGGGTCATGGGGGTCCCCCCACCTATCCCAAAAGCTAAGGCAGGGATTAGTGCTGGACGGGGTACCAACCCTGTTACTAATCATTTGATAATATATTAGCAAATGAAAAGGCTTACTTACAGTCATTTCAGAAATGTATTACAAAGCTATCTTACTCCTGTTCCACTCAACATTTACTAAAGAGCTTATAAATGCTTGATTATAACTCATTTCTGAATGTGCTTATGAACCCAATGTTTTATATTTTCAAGTGATTTACAAGATGTTCGTAAATATCAGGGGTAGTTTAGGAGCTGACCTTAAACTGAAGTGTATTCCTCTTCACATCAATTACACCTTCATAATGCATTCATAGAACATTAATAAGCAGCATTTACTGTAAGTATACTTTAACATCTCAAAAGCTTTGATATACATTAATGACAATCATTATAATGTTGCTAATGTATATTAAGCCTGTTAAGGCATGTTAGGATGTTAAGGTATACTTACATGCTGCTTATGCAAGGTGCAGTGAATGTAAAATGCAAAGCGTGACCCTAAAGTGTTACCCGACCCACTACTAGCCTGACTGCTCCCTTAATGCTCTTGGTGTCACACTTTGTCTGTTGATTTGAGTGGTTCCTTTTACTAGGCCCTTGTTTTGTGTAGCTCCTCCTCCAATCCTGCTTACACTTACGCCTGGCTGACTCCTTGGCAGCATGTCTGTTCATAATGTACTACTTCCTTGGCTTGTATACTGCTTTGGATGAAAGCATCTTCTAAATAAAGAACAATTCAAACTGTTATGATGCCTCTGAAATCATGATCTGAGGAGATATGTCCGCCCATATCCTCTCATCTGGCCACGCCCATTCCTGCTACCTCTGTACCATCATTAAAGCCTCTTATTCCTCTTACTGACATCATCAAGAAGAGACCTTAGCCCTACAAAACAATCCTCGACCCATTGAATTAAATTTTTCTTGCAGCGTTACATGAAACTGATAAATGAAACAACCCTTGCGTTAACCAACTTAAAAAAGGAAACCGCTATATTTAAAAAGGCGAATGCAAAACCTAGAGTTTAACATTGACAGCCTAACTAAGGCCAAGACCCTTTGGGCCATAAAAGGCTCAATAAAGGTTGGCTTCTGGTAGTTGTTAATGACCTGCTTCAACTCTGGGACAAATCAATTAAAATAATGGGAAATCAGATACCGTGATTTCTCCCTTAGCCAACAGCAACCTCTGGGATTTTTTTTTAAACCTGAATTCCTAATTGCTTCACTTGTTTGTAATAACAGTCTCGTTAAAAAAACAGACTAGTGAGGTTTTACTTATTTATATGTTTTTAAATTTGCATTGGCACATTTTGTTTCAATTCCCATTTGTCTTTGTTTCGTTTGGTTTTTTACAGCACTCTGGTCGACATTTATATATGAATTATGATATGATTTTTTGATGCCAAAAATGTGAAGTACTGAAAATTCCCATTGATTTCAATAGCCCTCGTTACAGCAGTAATCCAAGTTAAAATTGAAACATGATAGGGGTGTACGCTTAGGTAATTAAACCATTTGACTGCATTTACCTAATATCACCCCGCTCTGATGAATCAAAATAGTGTGTTCTGAATACAGCATTTGGCAGAAAATAACTGACACGTATCACGTCCAGCGCCTTGCCCTTTTGCCAGTCCTGAGATGTGGATCCAAGAAGGAGAAATCATCTGCTGGTGTGAGTCAGTGATGATCAGCTTGCGTGCCCTCCGCCTCCCCACGTCGAGTTACGCACCATCATCCACGAGCATCAAAGCGACACGATAGCGTAACCGAGTGGGCCGATCATCTCTGGCTCATTCGTTCCAAAAGTCTTACACGACAAGAAAAATGATGGTGAATCACTATTAGGGCAGACAGTTCCACAGAATTCTCAAACTTTCCAACCCAAATTATGAGTTAGCCAATGGGAAATAGAGCCGCATCTCTGGGGGAAATGGAAAGTGCTCCCATAAGCAGGATTTACTGCAAACCCTTGTCTGGTAAAACCACGTAATTCATCCGGATTCGGCTTGTAAGCTCTGTGTCATTCTTGGGCCCCAGATTAACCTTTTAATTTCTTGTCACCTTTCTATTTTTAATGATTGTCTCTGTAAAAAGGCACAAATGAAAAACGTCCCTAACGAGATTTTCAGGTGTCATTGCAGGTGATGCGGAAGAAGAATTTTAAGTAATTTTCTTGTGCAATTTCCTTATTCTTTCCCAGCGCTTAGTATTATAACCATACATGTAGTCAGGCAGTAGGAGCCAGGACCTCTTCCACATTCAGCTCACAGGCCAGGCCTGAGATTTCGTCATTCATTCAACATCATCTTCAACAGTCAGCACTGCATGGGGGCAGGCATTTCCAATTTAACTGGAGCATAGGGAAATGACTTAGTTTGGTTTGAAATGTAAACCAGAGTAAAAACTAAATTATTTTACTGACTCTCCAGACCAACAGCACGAAACACATAACAGCATAGTCTTGGAGTGAAAAATAACCATAATGTTATATGATTATATTGTAAAGCACAGATATTATGCATATCATACATCATTCTATCTACCACTGGATCACTATGACCCTGGAGCCTATCCTACGAAACACTGGACTGGCACTATAGGCACCTTCATAATGCATTATAATGGCCAGTATTAGCATGTTTATAATACTTTATGAATGTGTTACAATGAATTATAAGAAGAGTTTTTAGGCTTTATGAATAAGGGCTTCATATAAATTGTTACCTCCTGACTCAGTGTAATACCACTCCAAACATGGTCATATTTAGAGTAAGACAGCAACGTCCTCGAAACAGGGAGAGAGAGCATTTAAAAATGGGCTATAGTGTTCCAATACATTTTAGATGCCTAATTCCATCCATCCATCCATTTTCTGAAACTGCTTATCCTTCCAGAGCCTATCCCAGAAACAACGGGCACGAGACAGGCAACAGCCCAGGGTTGGGGGGCAGCCCATCGCAGTAGATGCTTAATTTTCAGGCTTAAATAACCGAAATGACACACTGGAATGTGAAGATTGTGATGAGTCCATTTGTGCTTGCGATGAATCAGAGTTAGACGAAGGCCACGTGCGCAGATGTCCTGCCTAGGCTTTATTTTAGCTGTGAAATTACACCTTGTAGAAGGCAGGCAGCAGCCTATCAGGTGGGCTCAGACGCTCCCGAGGACCTGCTGGCCCGTCGGCTCCGGCAGGCAGCAGCCTATCAGGTGGGCTCAGACGCTCCCGAGGACCTGCTGGCCCGTCGGCTCCGGCAGGCAGCAGCCTATCAGGTGGGCTCAGACGCTCCCGAGGACCTGCTGGCCTGTCGGCTCCGGCTTCCTTATTTGCTCATAAGCTGCCAGGCTGCAGTTGTGACGGCTGGTTATTTACTCGGTCCGGGGCGGCAGAACCGGCCCGGCCTGTCACTTCTCCTCTATTCCAGCCGCTCCGTAGTAATAGCTTCCAGTTCCAAATCCAATTCCGAATGTCTCTCCTGGCAGAGCGACGGAATCCGAGAGCAGGGGCGTGAGTCATTCTGAAACCTCATTCTCGTATTTAGAAAAAAAACAGATTTCCTGTGAGATTTTTTTTTTTTTTTACGTGAATCTTTTCAGTGTGGACACCCTGGAACTCTCAAAGATGTTTGTGGGGCTAATGATGGCAATTATTCGTGAATTATTCTTATAGGAATCCGACAGAAATGCTCATTTTCCTTCCCACATCGCTAGTTCATCTACATGCCACGACAAGTTCCCCAGGCTGTCACATGACCACCCCACAGCTTAACAAACCTTGACATAACAATGCAAACTATCTATGCATCATTATGACAGCGCTGCTATATTGGTAATAAAGCGAAAAAACAACACCAGAAAGTCTGTCAGAGACAGCAAGTCACAAAGCAGCCCTTTTGGGTCCAAGCTGTTTTATTTTGACAAAAATGCTGGAAAAGTGGCACATCCCACTGTAAAGGTAATGGTCTCTACCAAAACAATCTGATGCAAAAAGATCTTTAAGTTTTAGGAGGTTTTGTGTGCCCCAAACATAACCAAGGTACAAAAGAACCTCCCACAACAGTCCCCCTTCACCCCTATACAGTATGCAATAAATTTCCTGTTCCCACCTTAGCGTCCTGTTTACGACGTGCGGATAAGTCAGCCTCCCTAACCCGGTTGGATCAATGTCATTCTGTTCAGTAGAGACCATGCCAAGTCCGGAAGCCAACGCTGGCGCAAACATAGCGGTACGGTGTTCCCCCAGGGCACTGAGAAGCCAATGACACTGACATTATCCGACACCAGCCAGAACTTCACATAGCGACAGTAACCAGTGATGCTAGCTTATAAATTGCCCGAGTGTTTAATGTGTTTATGGAAGCCATGCAAGTTCCATTCGCCCCTTATCCATATAGCAATTCATACGACCGGGGGTGGGGTTGGGGGGGACAGACCTTCGGATCAGCCCCATGTGCTTATCGCCATGACTACCAAAAAACCATTACTTGACATAATGAACAATAGACACTAGGATTCGTCCCATTTATTTATCTTAATTTGTTTCTGTTAGTGATCTAAATCTAATTTCGTCTGGCTTCCTGGGTCTCAATGGATTCTCTCCTGGTTAAACACATTATAACCGCATAAATAAATCATGACCGGGCCAGAAATGCAAAAGGAAATAAATCACAGAAACTAATGTGCTATTACTTGTATAACTAATTAAAGTGTTGGTGCATAATGAGAACACGGGCTGGGGGCGCGGTCAGGGGGACGCGGCTGAAGGTGTACGCATTCGCAGACGCCCCCCCCGCGCCACTGTGCAGGCGCTGGGAGACCCGTCTCTAGGATCTGACAGAGATATGAATCCCGGGGGTGTTCCGGGAGCCGGGAGAGGAACCCGCGGCTAGCAGCCAGGCAGCGGGGGCGCATGAGGAGGGTCGCTTCCCGGTCGCGACTCGTTTTCTTGATGAAGCCACTGTAATGAGGCCGGTGTGGGTCCCAAGAGTACCCCCCCACCTTCCCCAAAGCTTCAAAGGAGGGGGGAACGAGTGCTGGAGATTTGATAGAGCAGAACGAGCAACACTGCACTGCATATACACCCAGAGCAGCTCCAGACGGCTGCCACCGTCCCTGAGATTAGGCCTGAGCAAATGTTTGAGCACCATCTTACACAAAGTAAAATAATACAAATTAAGGTTGCTGATAACGCGGGCCGTACCGCACATTTAGGCATTGACGCATTCTGTTTTTCAAAGATCTTCTGTACGAAATGATTCCAACTGTGGTTTCTGGGTATCAAAAGCCAAGTTGATATTCAGGTGGCATCTCACAAGCCATTCTGTGTGACAGTTGGGGTTTAGTTCAAGTTGGCAGCGCAAGGAAGGGCAATTTATACGTTTGAAAATATAGCGTCACCCGCTAATGATAAAGACGGACAGATCTTTTAAGCAGAGTGCACCAGCGAGATGCTTGTCATGCAGAAACACCCCGGAAGCTTCCAGTAGCTGTCAGGCTCCACATGAGACTGTCTGCCTCAAAAAAGCAAATTACTAAAGAGTCAAGAGTCTGACAAGTACACAGGCCTGTGCCTAGATTTTCAAAAACAACAAAAAAATTGTATGCATGCGTGTGTGAGTGTGTATATATATATATATACACACACACACACATACAGTACACACTCAGAAATATAATTGGAGACTCTAACAATCAGTTTCTATCAATTGTAAAGCAGAGGTTTTTGTAAAATGCCTCCTCGGGCCAGAGTTTCTGACATTAAGGTGAAATTGGACTTCCTCTCCAGCAATGAAGTCTCCACCTTGGCTCTCCACGCTGGAACTAATGATCTAAAGTCCTGACAATCCGAGGTATTAAAGAGGAACTTCATTTATATATAGGCAGAAGCTAAAACGAAATTCCGGAATCTAATTGTCTCTGGTCCCTTACCAATTCTCTATAGAGGGGATGTAACCTACTGTATAGAAGGCGACTTTCCCTAAACCGCTGGTTAGAGACTTGGTGTGCATCGCAAAACATTTATTACCTTTATTGATAATTGGGACCTCTTCTGGGAACGGCCTAGCTTTTATAAACGGGACATTCTCCATCCTAATTGGAGGGGAACATTTATGTTATCCCAAAACATGGTAAATAATCTACCTGACACTCAGGCCTCAGCCTTGCGATATGGAATCGAAGGCTGCTCTCTCCCCCAGCTTTAGATCACGTCTGGCCATGACTCATGTCCTCCATGACACGGCATCCCCTAAATATAAAAACCATTTGGGAACAGAGCCGAGTGAGCCTAAAAAGAATATAGTAACTATTATTAAACCAAGGCTTAGACCTATGTTCCACTGTGGGCTCATGTGTGGATAACTTAATATCAATCCCATTGATAAGATTAAATGAGCCACAACAAAAACCCACCATAAAATGCTCATTACTGAATGTTCGCTCGTTAGGAAGCAAATCACTTCTTGTCGGTGACGTGGTGCTTGACACTGGTGCAGGCCTGTGTTTTTTAACCGAGACCTGGCTCAGACCCACTGACACTATTCCTCCGGTTGAAGCCTCACCTGATGGGATTCATACAGAAACCACGTGGCTCTGGGCGTGGAGGCGGCCTGGTAGCCATTTTTAACTTACTGTTGAAAACTGAACCCAAAATTAGAAAGGAGTTTGAAGCAAATGGCACCTGACCTACCCATCTATATTCTTATAGAACGGAGCATCTAGACCAGGGGTCTCAAACTCCAGTCCTGGAGTGGACATGGAGACTGATGCCTTCAGCATAAGCTTCCGGTCTCTCCTGGACTCTGTTGAGTGTCACCACTAAGTAAGCGGACCAACACATCTGCACAATCATACACTAGACTTGATTATCACTCACAGAGTTTCTGTTCATCACATATCTATCTGTCCATTGAATAAGTCCCTCTCTGACCATTTTCTATTCATCTTTGTTACGCCTAATTACCCCTCCTCTATCACTTTAGCTAATTGCTTCATCAAAGTAAAGACCTGGATGACGGAAAACTTGTTATCACTGAATGCACAGAAAAGCGAGGTTCTGTTGTTTGGAGGTAAGTCTGTGGATAGTAATGCTATAATCCCCGCACTCCACTCCAAAAGGCTGAACTTCTCTCTCAGCAGCTCAGCCTGTAACCTAGGCGTCATCTTAGACACAAGCCTCTCATTAAAATCGCAGATGGATGCAGTATCGAAGTTGGGCTTCCTACAGCTACGCAACATCGTCAAACTACGACAATTCTTTAGTATTCAAGACAATGAGAGATTAATGCATGCTTATGTATACAGTAAGTTAGTCTGCTGTTATTCTCTGTTATCTAGGACCCCACACAGCATTTGGCTATAAGGCCCCTAAATTGTGGAATGGCTTGCCAGCCTATATTCGGGATGCTGAATCGGTCCTAGTCTTCAAATCTTGACTGAAGACCAATTACAGTTTAACTCACTCACAACCTAACACATAACACGTATCTATGGCTGTCGGTGCTGCTCTGCACTCTATATTTTATCTACTATGTTTGCCCCTTAATGTATCAATGCATGCTCTGACCATCCATGCTCTGACCATCCATGCTCTTAGCCATCCATGCTCTGACCATCCATGCTCTGACCATCCATGCTCTTAGCCATCCCACATGACCGGATGTTGCCTGGGGTGGGTGTCATCTGAGCTGGAGTCCTGGCTCAGTCCCACGGAGGGGTGACATCGTGGATATGACTTATGAAATGTAATATTATGAGTGCAGCCTTCAATCTGCCACAGGCCGGTGTTGAGAGCCGACTCTATGATGGACTTTGGCTTTGACCTGGATCACAGCTTACGTCTTGATTTAAGAAAGCAAGCCCACTCATTCTGTTTTCAATAATGTTAGCATATCCAGGGGGTTGGACAGCCAGGTGACTTACTTGGGCTCTGCTCTGTTGTCATCTGGCTATGTTTATTTATGTTTATTTCATTTCTTTGACTTTCCTTCTCCCTGTTTTGCATTATTCTCTCTTAACGATGTCGTAATGTATTACAATGCACCAATGTAAAGTGCATGTAATAAATAGAATTTCATTATAATATAGTTCATATATATATATATATATATATATATATACACACACACACACATATTGAACAGAAGAAAAGTGAATTTATTTTGCTCTCTCAGACTTGTCAAAATATAAATTGTTTTACTATAAGCATGTAAGATGATTTTTTTTTCAATTATATTGTTGAAAACTTGTCTTCAAAATAAACGTAAAATGAAAAGGCACTTGATTAATTTCATAATCGTGTTGCATGGCTTATTTGACTTTTAATTAGATATCATATTTGACATTCTGACATTTCAATTATCCAATCTCATTTTCTCTGCATACATGAGGTGAAGATGGATTGTGAAATAAATTACTGGTTAAATGAAAAGTCCCTTAAATATAATTATCTACTGAGTTGTGATAAAACATAACATTTCCACCGTATCACGCCCCATAACGCATTCTCCACCCCCAGATACAGATCGCATCAATCTCTGCATCAGTCCAGAATGGGATAATGCAAATGTTTGTGGAAACAAGTGTGTAAATGAGTGTGTCACTGATTTCCACCGTCCGAGATGCAGCGTCACACACTGGCAGGGCCACAGATTATTCAGTCTAACCAGCACTTTCACAAGCCTGCGGCGATATAATTATGATTAGCCCAGGGGTCTCCAAGCGCTTTTTTTACAGCGAGAGCTCCTTTTACAAAGAAAACCACAGCGATTTTGCTAACTGGAGGAGGTGTCCCCTTCAATATTTTGCCGGTTGGGTGGTTGGGGGGGGAAGGATATATTTTTCTGAGGGGGGGGCAAGAATGTGACGGTCTGACTGTTACAGTCCGTCACGCATGTCTTGGAGATCGACCTGTTGATTGTGATCCACCTGCTGCCAACCACATATTACTTCCAAGCTCTAGACAAATTGGCTTTTATTCTATTTTATTATTTTTGTAGATGAGGAGACATGAGGAAGGGTCATGCATTATTCGGGGGACCTGACTGTCCTGAGAGTTCGCTTGTAGCAATGCCAACGAGAACAGCCTTGAGAGTAAACAGCGGGAGAGACCATGCGGGGGGAAGCAGACGGGAGCACCCATCTCCTAACGTCTTACCTTGGATAGGTCCCCCACCTCCAGGTAGAAGCAGATGATGAAGACGTTCCAGGTCACCCAGATCACCAGCCAGACGGCGTACTGCGGACCAAGCAAAGTGACAGTGACACAGGGATGGTGACAAAGCCTCTGTCCCCAGACAGAAAACAACAACAGTCCCAGCTTGACGAACGACTCCAGGGCTCCACACAAAGCCCTAGCTCGTTAGCGGGGTTTGCTGGTGTGGCGCTAATTGTGTTTTTCATGCGCTTTGTTGTGTGGAAACCCGACATTCATTATTCAATTACAATTCTTTAAACAGTAGGATTCCTGTTCATTATGTTCTGTTCAGTTTAATATGTTAATTAAATATTTTCAGGTTAAACGTATAAAGTGTTAAAACCGAAGCAATGCGTGGTCACCGATCGATTTAATGCAAATGCAGGAAATGCTCTGTCCGATATTTATTCACATAAAGGTCTCCCCTGCTTTCTAATGCACGACTAGAGCTGTTCTTCATGACCACTGATCTTCCTGCATCTCCCAGACCTCCCTCTGGTTATGTTAAATAGCTGTCCTCCAATCACAGGGCCCAGAGGTGTTGCGCTGGTACTATGTGATTGGCCACGTGATGCCAGTGAAGGGCAGGGCTCCTGCCAGTTAGGGTGTCTCGGGCCTGCAAGGTCGCAGGTTGGCAGAGGCGATGTGTTCACACCTGGCGCGCCCGCACATGCTCTGTATTGAGTAGCCAAAGAAGCGTCGCGGGAGCTAACACTCTGCCCTTGAGGTAGTATTTTCATGGATTAGGAATGTTGTAGAACAAAGGTGAGTTTTGCTCTTGGAGACACAGAGGGATGACTGCGTGGGGTGGCATCGGCAGAGCATAATGACCCCAAATCTCCCGAATCTCACCTTCTGGCTCTGTAAGATCACAGGCCAGACCTGGGAAGGACGATCATATCGGAAGCACTTGTCCTTCTCATTTGTAGGGCTCTCACAGGTCTGGCCCCTGCATATTTAACTGAATGAGTAATGTTCATGAGCCAGAACACACTCTGATTGCAAAGTCTCATACCGATTAGGTAGCGACAAAATGCTGGGGGGGACGTAACAGAGAATGAGGAGGCGGTTTGTTTAAGCTGCCTGATTAGGCTATTGTTGGTCAGTCTTTCCTGTCAATCACTGAGATAAGTCACCACCACCCAATCAGAGACAGGGGGATGGGTCCCACAGTCCTTTGGCCCAATTTCGATGGATCAGATGTCTGCTTTTCTGCTAATTTGTAAGGAACGGCCAGATGAGTAAGACCATGCCACAATCTCCATATCTATTCCAGCTTCGGTTGATCCTTTCATGTTACATAATTCTTAAATAAATCCAATGTATATGCAAATGGTTTAACTGAAGAACTTGCGTTAGTCATCTTTGAGTTGTCATGTACGCCGTGTAACACCACTGTGACCCGCCAAAGCCTGGCTCACATAACGCTCTGGCGTTCAGAGCTGCTGTGGGATATTCTTGTGATTAATTAACAGTTCTTTATCTAACATTTCAGCTTCACAGATCTGCGTTCTGGCAAAAGCTTGGAAATGGCAACTTCCCCTTATGTCAAACCCAGGGCCTGAATTCAGCAGATGAAGCAATCTAAAGACAAAAAAAAAATTAACTCAGCAGATGTAAATTGTGGACTAATTGTTTCGTAATAAATCTCTTAAGAATGCAATACGATACCCATTTATAATCATGAATCAAAATGGTGTGTTTAATTCAACCTCTGCTTAGAAGCAGATGTATAATCGATTTATATTAAGTGGGAAGGGGCCTTATCCGGCCATTTACCCTCTTTGGCAACTCCCATAAAAATATGAACAGCAAACAGTGATTTTGCTGTTAAAAGAAATGACAGTCGCATAGTGCTGCTTAAAAATGCATTAATGTGAAGGGAAGTCTGGGTGCAGGCAGGTCTGGGCTTCATATCCTCTCGTCATGTGTATGGCTGAGGACAATTTTAGGGGAAGACAGAGTGGAGGGAAATGAAAAAGCCGCTCTGGGAAGATAAGGCTGTGTGTGTGTGTGTGTGTGTGTGTGTGTATGCATGTGAGTGTGTGTATGCATGTGAGTGTGTGTGTGTGTATGCATATGTGTGTGCGTGTGTGCATGCGCGTGTGTGTGTGTGTGCATATGCATATGTGTGTGTGTGTGTGTGTGTGCACGCGCGTGCGTATGTGTGTGTGTATGCTTATGTATATGTGTGCGTGCGCGTGTGTGTGTGTGGGTTCTCACTCCTCTTCATCCTAAAATGAAGCTTGGTGCTCATGTCACAGTCACCATCTTTCAGGAATCCGTAAAAAGGCCCAGAGCTCAGGGTGGTGCTTGGTAAAAAGCCCCCCCTGACCTACCTGCATGACTGCCAGCCCCCCAGACCAGATGCTATAATAGGGAGCTTTCCACGTGCCCGCGGTGGGGGTTTGCTGAACCACTGACTTCAATTAGATAGGTAATCTAGTCTGGGGAATCCAATCTGGATGGCTCTGATGTCCACGGGCGGTGAAGCATGGCTTTGTAAGAATGCATGCTTTCTAAAAAAAAAGAAAAAAAAAACGCACACACATGCAAAATGGCTCTGTGGGATAAACCAGGGGCCGCGTTCTGAGGGTGGCTTTGCCGCCTCCAGACGTGACGTGCTGTCAGGGTCCTCGTCTCGTGCAGTGCGGCCGCCTTTGGCTCGTCGCCATCCGCTGGAGAGGAGCCACCTTAAATTAGGCCGAGGATTCATCTGCTCTGACAGCATTTCCAAAACAGATTCAAAGGAAGGGAGGCGTGCACAATGGGTTGCTCGTCTCCTGTTACCTGGGGGGGTCGTTCTCCCTCACTCTCTGGGTCTGTCAGACTCTTTATCTCCCGTAGACATTACATGTGCACACACTTTGCTCACATGTGTTTCTCCTGGTTTGCCTGAGGCGATCCAAGGATTTTTTTAAAGTGGGAGGGCTTAAGAGGAGCCATAATTCATACAGAGAGGTCATTAGCCAATGATATGTTTTGAATCTGTGAGTGACAGGGGACGGGCACTCTGAGGGCCACTCAGTTTTCAATCCTACCCGGGTACACACCCCTGCGGTTTGCACAGCATGCTGGGTAGTGCAGCAAGGCTGAAGTCAATATTGGAAGCCAAGGGTGGCCTTATAACCTCAATAATGCTGGTTTAGGAAGGTTCTGGAAGAGTCCCTGATTATGCTGATGAAATCGTCCATAACTGCTTGTCCAGTACAGGGTCACATTGACCCTGAATCTTATTCTAGGAAGCAGAGAGAACAAGACTGGGAGACACCGTGGACCGGATGGCACTCCATTACAGGGAAGCCACACTCACGACACTCTATGGACTATTCAAAGACAGCAATTTGTCTAAATGCATGTCTCTGAACCACCATGTCTTTGGAAAGCCAAATACACAGTCCCGGCGCTGTAAAACGGTAAGTTACAAACGAAGGAGCTACGCTTACAAAGGAAAGGTAAGGTACGACTGCTAGGCCCATATTACAGGACGGTAATAAGCAAAGTGAGGGATTTTTCATTGTCACCTTCACAATAGCTCAGAGGAAACAAAGCTAATCTCTAAGACATGGGGAGGTGAACATAAATCCCACTCAAATTTATTAACAAGAAATGCGTGTGGCCCTGACATAGGAGTAATTATGTCAGATTAATTATGATTCAAATATCCTGTAGCTTGTTGTGTTCAGCAAGCAGGCATTTGCAGTTTTTAAATGCCCCGTCATGCACATTCGATAAAAGTTTTATACACGTTAACACCCCTTGGATTTTTTTTGTAAACATTTGGTAATGAATCGTACATATAAACAAGGTCACTGGAAGCTCAGCCTGGCTACACTTACGCCCAGCTGACACCTTGGCAGCATGAATGTTTGCAATGTGCTATTTGCCTCACCTGTACCTCGCTTTTGACAAGAGTGTCTGCTAAAGATGTAAATATAAATGTAAACAATCTCCGGGAGACGTACATAAAAATTCATGCACAACAAGACTGCTTCACGACTCGTTCAGATTCGGCTGAACGAGCGAGAAATGGGCAGAGAAGTGACCGCTCTTACCCCGGTGACATATCGGGGCCGGAACTGGACCGTCCCGAAGAGGCCCAGGATCACAGCGATGATGTGCACGAAGTTCGTGAGGATGGGTGCCCACTGGTACCCGAGGAAGTCGAAAATCTGCCGTTCCAATATACTGATCTGAAAATGCAGAAAAGAGCGGGAACGTTGCATCATTTTTGCCTCAGTGCTGCTAGGAAGACAACACCTGCTTAAAACGCATTTCACATGCTTCTGTACTGCAATAATACACCCAATAACCTGCGGAGCCCTACACCCCCCCACACACATTCACACGTAAAAATTCACAGACACACATGTACATACACGTGTGTGTCTGTGCATGTTAGCATAGATCGCATTTGAGGATCAAAACATCCCCAAAGTGTGGTAAAACCTGAAATTTTCCTACTTTTGGGGACATCTTTTCAGGTCCCCATTTGGAAAACCTCAATTTTATAAAAATCTGTGAATGGAATCAAAAAAGTAAAAATGCCAAAAGTGTTGTTTTTGAGTTGGTTACTTATGGTTTCGGGCTGGGTTGGAGTTAAGGGTGTCATGATTGGGATTAGAGTTTTTCCCATAGAAATGAATGGAAGGTCCCCATTTAGGCTGGTTGTGTGTGTGTGTGTGTGTGTATGTATGCATATATGTATATATTTGTATATATACATATATACATATGCACATATATATATATATGTGCGTATGTATATGTATATATATGTATATATTACTAATCTATTTTTAGATTAAGATTTAGACTAAGTAGTATTGAAACAAGTTTAAATTCCATGCACAAACAGAGCTCCAAATGTATGAATGTTTGTCCACATAAATCTTTAATAATTCACGACGTATAATTCACATGGATACTGAAGTCAGCCCATCCATCTTCCAGGCACTTATCTTTTAAAGCGAGATTTGCCACATGCAACATCAGTGGCCCTGACTTTACACCAGGAATACTCTGACACCGAGGAGCAGGAGCGCACGCGGAACAGGCCGGGGGAGTGACATGATTTTTCTTTTCCACCAAAGTGATTTCTCCAGGCCATCAAACACCTGCCTGGTTTTAATACTTTTTACTGCCTTCCTGGTGAAGAATGGATAATGACTGTTGTTTCTATCAAGACAGAAGTCTGCTGATTCCTGCTATCCTTATCCCACCTTCCTCAAATAATCATCAATAATACGGAAAATCTGGGAGTGGGAGATAATTAAATGGCCAGGACAGGAACCAGGGAACTTTCCCCAGAAACCTGAACACCACGTACAGTACATTACTGTCTCTGTTATTAGCTTAGCATAAAAAAAAAAATGGCAACATGCACCACAAGGTCCCTGCACTGCCAAGATTAAACAGCTCATTTGCTTGTTTAAAACAGGGGATTCCTTACTAATGTCTTTTTAACAATAACAGGATGTTTTTGGGGATTAATGTGATTGTGGGTTTTTGAAGGATGCTAGTGAAGCGTAGGCGTGGTTATGCCCCTAAAACCGTGGTGATTGGGCAGGTTCTGTTGGGCCCGCCTGGGATCGTGCTCTTAGAGCCCAGCAAAGATCACAGTTTGCATACATCTGGGCACGTTGCAGTGACATCAATTCAGTGAGGACACACAGATATATTCACTTTATCTTGATTTATTTTTCTATTTTATCTGTGCTGTGGCCCATTTACCATTTTATTCTATCCCATACGGGAGAGTAGCTAGGAATTCAGACATTGTGCCCTCTTTGGGGGGGGGGGGGGGGGGGCAGCGTGCGGAAGCCCTCAATAAAGGTGCGCGTCGGCCTCTGCTCGCCCCCTTCCCCCCTTTCTTAGA
>JAODKM010000038.1:4183374-4195935 GCA_026780845.1 Petrocephalus sullivani
TGCAGGTGTGAGGTAGCGGTGCAAACAGAGAGAGAGCATGTGCATACCGCACCCAGAGAGCTGCAGGTGTGAGGTAGTGGCGCAAACAGAGAGAGAGCATGTGCATACCGCACCCAGAGAGCTGCAGGTGTGAGCTAACAGTGTTACCCACTGTTACCCACCCGCTTGCCTGTTATCCTGTTTCCGTCCAATTCAATTATTTTCTACAAAGAGCTGTCCAGTCATCGCCAATGATTTACCCGAATAAACAGCTGGCGCATCTGATTCTCTGTGTTTTACTATGCAATTTAACTGATACACACAGGCACTGGGTTCTACTGTGGTAAATAAACCAAATTATGCTCCGAAAAGCTTCCAGTAGGTTCCAAATACAGGGCCAACTCAATCCAGCAAATTCTTCCATATCTACTGACGTCTCCCCATCTGCATAGCAAACCGATTCCTTCACTGTAAATCTCTATCCAGCTGTTTGTTTGTCAGCAGAAACCCCCTTGGGTAATTCCAAGCTGTGTCCAGGAACGACGGGGCATTAAAGCATCCCAGAAAGGACGCCAGACCACAGACAGGGCACAGGAATGCACAGGAATACACGCGGCCATCCGGGGAAACCTCTGAAAGAGAGGCGAGAATGTGCACATTCTATACAGACAGAAAAATATATCTGCATGATTGAAACTGCCAGACGTGTATTATTTTGACAGGCGTGGGACTAGTCTGACTGCAGCGAGGAGTCAGGCTGCAGTTCTCTTCCAGCTTGTTTATCTGGCCATCGCGTAGTCCCGGAGGAAGACCAGGGGAAATCACTACAGTGAGATCTGCTTTTTCAGTGCTGCCATCAGGAAAAATGTGTCGAATAGACGGCTAGTCCTGAGAAGCGTAGAAATTGTAATCTGAAAAGAGGGGGTCGTGACCCTGTCTGACATTACAGAATGATGTATACAGTATAGAGCTCCTTCCCAGTCTCGGTAAACCCGTCCAGATGGCGATGGCCTTTCTGTCTCCCATTCCCTAAAGTCCAAGCAGAGGCGGAATTTCTCTCGGGGTGCTGGCATAAGAGGGGCCATGATCTATATAGGGCGGCTATATATATTTAAAATTGGTGACTCCGAGGCCAAATCAGCTTTCAGCTGGGGTAGGTGCTCATGAGGCTCCGCCCCCAAATATGCCCATGTGCTGACCCCTAGCCCCATTAACCACCTCAATCTTATTTTGTAATTTCCAGGTAATTCAGTTCTACCAGCACTGGTTCTCCTGTTTTGTGACACAATTCTAGAAGGCGGTCATGTGTTCTTAGCCTGCTGTGCCTTGAGTCGGCAGAGATGAGGGATGCCTTTTAAAGCTTGTTATTATAACACACTCAAGTGCCCCCAACGCCCCCCACCCTGCCTGGAAGGGTAAAATTCGAAAGCCACACTGCAAATGGTGGGCAGAGTTTGCTAATATCACAGCGCCCAGACAAAGGAGTAATTCGGGAAGCTTCCAGGAGCTTGAACGGGCCGTATTGAATCGTCTGAGATTTAATGGATCTAAGAAGACAAGCTGGGGGCGTATCAGCTGGAGCTCTCAGGCACTTTAGTGAACATGGTCCAAACGTCAGGACCAGCGCCACCAAAGTGTGACTTAAACAGGCCTGCGCTATTACATACTGCAGCTTGGCACCTGCAAACACAGAGAACCCTCCGACTGTAAAACACAGCACCTGGCCATTGCTCCATTTGGGCTAGATTAGCATCACGCATGCAAAAAGATAGACACTCAGAGCGGGATAGAAAAAAATGCACGCTGCTTATTGTTTTAGCATAAGCGAATGACGCTAAATGGGGCTTACGGCTAGCTGTTAACACCACCGCCAGATCCGCTGTACCATTTAGATTTATTTGAAGCCATTCAAATTAATAAATAGCTTTGGTATGAAAGTGCTTCAGACATGGTGGTACCCTCATCAGTCGTGAGTGGAGTCAGGCTGCAGAGGATGCTGCAGGCCCAGGTTAGGGAAGCCCGGGTGATGCTTAGCGTACACCGTGACAGATGTCGGGCCATCCGCGCCTCTTCCTGGCCCGAGTCCCAGTGGTCTCGCGGTGATAATCAGCGATAATTCATACCGCCGCTTCCTGCCGTCTTTTACAACACGGCTCTACAGCGCAATGAATCACCACGAACCGGACACCGCGACGGCAAAGCGACATCGCCGCGGCGTACCCGAACATGCTGAAGGCGTCCCGTCGTGCTTAGCGCCTTCGGGAACAATCGCATTTTCTGTGCATCATACGGTACCGCAATACACATAATACCTCAATGGGAATTTGAACAAGGCCTCTGAGAGCATCATTATGTAACATTTACAACACAAAGTGTTTAACGTCAATAAATGGAAAATTGTTAGCAGTTATGTAGGCCAGCGGCAAAAGGTAACATAAATCACTTTTATACTTTTTTGTTAATGCATAAGTACGTGAATACACACTCACTGGCCACTTTATTAGGTGCACCTGTTCAACTGCTAGTAATCAGCCAATCATATGTCAGCAGCACAGTGTATAAGATGGCGCAGATACAGGCCAGGAGCTCGAGTTAATGTTCACCTCAAACACCAGAATGAGGAAGGAAGGTGATTTAAGTGGCTTTGAATGTGACCAGATGGGCTGGTGTGAGAATTTCAGAGACGGCTGATCTACTGGGATTTTCATGCACGACCATCTCTAGGGTTTACGGAGAATGGCCAGACTGGGTCTAGCTGGTAGAAAAAGGCAACAGTAACTCAGATTACCACTCCTCACAAAGAAAAAAGTTGCCTGGTCAGATGAGTAGCAAATTCTGCCGTATCATTCAGATGGTAGGGTCAGAAATTGGCGTAAACAACATGAAAGCATGGATCCATCCTGCTGTCTATCAACAATTCAGGCTGCTGCTGCTGCTGTGATGGTGTTAGGGATATACAACCTTCCTGAGTATTGCTGCTGACCTTGTCCATCCCTTTATGAACACAGTGTACACAGCTTCTAAAGGCTACTTCCAGCAGGATAATGCACCCAGCATATTCTCTCAAACTGGTTTCTTGAACATGAAACTCAAATAGCCTCCACAGTCACCAGATCTCAATCCAACAGATCGCTAACAGCAGACTGAGATTCCATCATGAAGGTGCAGCTGACAGATCTGTAGCTACTGTGTGCTGCTAATCATGTCGACATGGAGCAAAGGCACTGCGGAATGTTTGAAGCAGCTAGAGAGAATTAGGGTACGTTCTGAAGGCAGAAAGGGGTCCAGCATGACACTAGCAAGGCGGGCCTAATAAAGCAGCCAGTGAGTGTATATTTACTGTACAGTACTGCATATTCAGCACTTAACAGCATTGCTTATTTTTTTACATTTTGACTTCTTTAGGTAATGCTTTTCTCCAAAGTGATGTACAGTTGGGAATGCAGGACCAGCCAGTCCCTGGAGCAATTGGAGTCTCACTTACGAGTCTTTGCTGACCCTGGGAGTTAAACTAGTGACCTTCCGCTTACAGACACAGGACCCGAACATGCAGAGCCCCACGCCAACTGCCAGATATGCTTGTGCGATGTGTGTATGTGTGTTTGTGCTACATGCGTGTATATGGCGTGTGTAAACTGTAGGTAACGCCAATAGAATTTCAAAAAATAGACGTTACTTCCAGAAATAGTCACATCTTATAGGGATTTTGGGGCTTTAGCTGAGCCTGGCTACTATGGCTATGAGGCAGGTGAGCCGAGTGGAGCGCACGCCGATTTGCTGATTAATCTGCAGCGGAGCGAGGCGTGTGCAGCACGGAGTCACCATGCTCACCCTAAATGCCACGTGCTGCTTTGCACGCTGCCATGAGATGGGGGCCATTCCCAGCCTGCCTCCTGATCTGCGGTTTACCAGCATATCTCTCCTTTATCACATTCAAATGATCCCCCCCCCCTCCTCCGAGCACTGCTGCACCTGCTGGGCTCGCTGTCATTCTACGCGGACATGTTGGGCACCTTTTCGGGACGCCTCGCAATATTTCAGCTACCCGTTTTTACCGAAACCGGCCTTTTGTGACCCTAATACTCGCATGAGTCACAGTTAGGCATTAAAGAATGAGTGGCTTTGGATGCAATTAACTTTATCAAATATTTAATACATCCATTTGATAAATGCAAAATAATGAACCGGCTAAAAAACAGGACCCCGGATATCCAGCTGAGATTTAATATTTCGGAGCGAGGCGGCGAGGCTTAGCTTACGTCAGAGTGCTCCCAGATGCGGCACAAATGATTCGCTAAGTGCTCGTAGGGCTCGGCCCGTCACTCTCTCACATCGGATTGATTCGCTCCGTCTCATTGACATGACTGCAAACATGAGAAGGAGCTCGGAGAGATGTACTGCGCAGAGGACAATGGCGCTGCCGCACTTGTGCTCCACACCCTCCCATATTCGTGACAGGCCTCACTGCTTTTCAAGGGCTTGCCACAACACATAGCTAAGTACTGTACATCTGAGAAAAAAACGCCTTTAAGATGATTGCAGCGCGCTGCCTCCCGGCGATTCATACTCCATATTTCAAACGTGACTAAAAGGAGTTATGGCGATGTAACCTCCTTTCCGAAAACGAGGACGCACTCTACTCAGCATCAGCACCATTAATATTGTCATGTAAGCAAATTCCCGAAAACGAAACACAGCGAAATGAACGTCCAGTTTCTTCCGAGAACCACTAACTGTCAAAGATATCTAGGCTTCGTATTTATCCAACACTGCCTGCAATCTGCAGAAACTGAATTTGTAGACTGCTAACGACTAAGTGGGAAGATCACTAGAACTGACTTTGCAAAATGTTTTATCTTTATTTAGACGTTCTAAGCGGCAAACAAAGACCGCCGAGATGAATGTGTGATCGGTGCGTGCGGTCGCCGCAGAACCCGCAGCCTCGCGTGGAAACAGATGCCTGTGAGAAACGGCTTGAATAATTAACGAGATTGCCACCCACCTCCGAGGCGAACGTCTCTCCTGGACTGGAGATGGTTTGCGCCTCAGATCCACTGAGGTCAGACCTCATCCCAGATGGTCCCCCCCCTCCCCCACTTCCACTGGAGAGAGACACAAGGTAACCAGAACAAAAAAAAAGACCACCGCCAAGCTCGTCACCTGCCCCCCCAACGTGGTTAAGGGTCAGAGGTCAAGCCGGCCCCACCGAGGATGGGACTACCACCGCGGATTCGAGGCCGTGTGATTTTCAAGTACTGGCAACTCACACCTGGGGGCACATTAAATGGGAGGGAACAGCAGTGGGATGAAGGCGGCGCGTCACGCCGCGCGGGTACGGGGGAGAATAATGGCAGAGGGAACTCTTCACAGGAGTCCATTTCAAATAATTTTACTGGAATTACATCAAGAGGCACAACCCATGAATGCAGCACATATTTCCTTATTATTGAAAAAAAGTCTGAAGAATGCTGTGAAATAATAATACGGAGACACCGGGAAGATAAACGTAATCTTTTTCCACTCTAAATTATTTGTATGATTCTGTCGATTTCGACGTTTGGCCGTTTTCGACCCCACTCTGCGAAATCCGGAATAAATGATGCGTTCCCGTCACAAGTTCCTTTCATAAAAATATCAGGATCGATTATCTGCCTCCCAGAAACTCCTGCCGATCCTTTCTCATTTCGCACCACGAGACGTATGACGGGACGGCATTTAGCAACCCGGCGCCTTTTTTACATCCGGTCCACGTAGCGTCCCAGAGCAGGGCCGAATCGCGCTTGCAGATGCGAGATGGTGCCCCTGTAAGGGCTCCGCCGTCACTGAGTCCAGCAACTGATAAGAGGTGATAAAACCGGGACATATAGGTCAACAAATACCAGACCACAAACCCAAAGTTGCCTTTTGCCATAAAGCAGGAGATTAACTTAAGCTCAGCTCCACTCCCCAACTGGCCCTCAGGAATTACCGTGGCTTTCCGACGACTCGGTAACCTTTTAAGGATCCAATAATCGAATTCTGCAGCAAAGCGCATTTTTAATCATAAACATATTTGAAACGCTGTTTGTTTTTTGAGGAAGAAAACCTTGAGCAAACCCATCAAGTTAATATTCTGCTTCATAACAGTGATAAAATACAGACTTTGTATCTGGACATTGGCAAAGTTAATAGTCCATTCTTAGGTGAAGTATCTATCTATCACCCAGGACAGGCCGGACAGTCCAGCAGGGACCGGTATTGAAACTTCCTACAGCTTAATGATATCTGCCCGGCGGGGGCACGATGGATCGACTTTGGCTGTCCTGAAAAATCCATGGGGAGGCATCTGATTGCTTGATTCATCAATTGTCAGTCCGAATAATTGCTCAGATAAAGCATCGAACCCAGGTAAAAGTAAGCAATTTCTGTCTTCTCCGGGAGAAAAACAAAGACTAATATGACATTTTAAGCCAATACTGGCATTGTGAAAAGACCTAATCATAATTGCCAAAGAGATCCAGGTCTAACACGACAAAGTGGGCACAAACTTTAATTAATTTTAATCATCTTCTATGCCGCATGTCCTACACAGGGTCATACGGGTCTGGAGCCTATCATGGAAACTATGGGTTGAAGGAGCAGACCGAGGATGGGGCACCCACACACACCTATGGACAATTTGGCAACTCCGAGTCACCTTAGCATGTTTTTGGACAGTGGGGTGAAACCCCATGACAACATGGGGACAACATGCAAACTCCATACATGCAGAACCGGGACAGGAACTTAATTAAAGCCTGGCCTTCAGAGGTGTGAGGCAATTGTGCTGACCACAGCTGGACATTCAATTTCTTATACACTATATGGACCTAGGTATAGGGACTCACATCAATCATTGAATTCAGGTGTTTTATTCAGACCCTTCGTCTTAGATGTATAAAATTAAGCGCCAGGTCATGCAGTCAGGTTTACAGACATTTGTGAAAGAATGGGTTGTTCTGAAGGGCTCAGTGACTTCAAGAGCGGTACATTCACAGGACGTCATCTTTGCAATAAGTTAGTTTGTGAAATTTCTTACTTGCTAGATGTTCCACAGTCGACTATAAGTGGTATCACTGGGAAGCGAAAGCATTTAGGAACAAGAGAAACTCGAGGTGGTAGACCATGGAGAGCAACAGAGCAGGGTGGCTGAGGTACGTAGAGCATAAAAGTCACCAGCGCTCTGTTGACAGTTCCAAACTTCCTTTGGCATTAAGCCTAGCACAGAAACTGGGCTTCCATGGCCTAGCAACTGCATGAAAGCCTCACACCACCAAAGCCTTGCGTTGGATGGAGTGGTGTGCAGCGCACTGCAGTGGGAACGTGTTCTGTGGAGTGACGATTGATGCTTCTCTGTCTGGCAGTCTGATGGACAAGTCAGGGTTGGGTGGATGCTACCTGTTACCTGTCTGAGTGCATTGTGCCAGCTGTAAAGTTTGGTGGAGGAGGGATAATGGTATGGGGTTGTTTTTCAGGGGTCGGGCTAGGTCCCTTAGTTCCACCGATGGGAACTGTTAATGTTACAGCATACAAAGAGATTGTAGACAATCCTATACTTTGTGGGGACAGTTTGGGGAAGGCCCTGTTCCTGGATGATTGTGCCCCAGTGCACTAAGCAAGGTGCATAAAGACATGGCTGGGTGAGTTTGGTGCAGAAGAACTTGACTGGCCCACACAGAGCCCTGATCTCAACCCCATCGAGCACCTTTGGGATGGAATAGAATGAAGATTGTGGGCCCGGCCTTCACATCCAACAACAGAGCCTGACTTCACATATGCTATTCTGGGTGAATGGGCAAATATTCCCACCGACACACTCCAAAATCTTGTAGAAGGACTTCCCATAAGAGTGTTATAGCTGCAAAGGGGGCAGCTCCACATTGACTCCTATGGATTTAGAATGGGATGTCATAAAAGTTCCTGTAGGTGTATTGTCCATATAGTGCAACTAACCTGTGTGGCAAAGGGAGAGAGACTGCCTGGAATGTAGCCTGTGTGTTCATGATCTATCCGTAACCCTTCCATCTGGAGAGGGGAACTTAGAACAGCCGAGATGGACAGGATGAGAAAATTATAGAACCAAGTACCACAGAAAAGACTCCTGAGAACTTGGACATCCTAAACATTATTGGTAACGAGTCCCAAGATGTTGCAAATCTTAATGTGTTGGAGTAAAATAAAATAAACTGTATAAACAATCCAGTAATAAAACTGTAGCATGTGTAAATGGCTTTGACGTAATTGTATGAAACTACAGTCCAATTTTAATGACAACTGAGACATTTTCCTGCCTTTCGCCTTGGAGTGATCTCTGACATCTCAAGCTCAAGGCTAGGTGTCGATTCAAGCCTGCAGATGTACCCATGAACGGTTTCATTATTCAGAAATGTTATATGACAGAGGTTCTCCTCATTCCCTCCAACATTAGCCTAAGTACAGGAGAAGTATGGTACAATCAGTACCGCAGTCACTAGAATCTCAGTGCTCATACTAGTCTTCACCTTGACCAGGCGTTGCGGTGTGCATTGAGAGGTTACGGGTGAGTGTAAATCTCCTGACAATTTCTTTGAATTAGGGGACATAACAGAGAAGACAAAAGTAAGAGAAGCATTATGAATATACCAAAAACATGGCAGTAGTGATGCATATATATTAATCTGGAATATGGCCTTCAGGCAGTAATAATAAATCTGAGTAGTGGGAGAAATTTTACAGCGATGAAAGTGAGATAGTAAGTGAGATAGTGGCAGATTGGGTAGCCAGTGTGCAGTCTCTACCCAATCACATGGACCTAAAGGTCCAGCATCCTAATGTATTCGAATTAAGACCTCAGAATTCTCAGTGTGCCAGTTTCTGTTTACACAGCAATTATTTTGTAATCCAAGACAGCCAATCTGGATGCAAATATATTCCATGTCTTTATACATCTTTTTAGTTATTTTGAGTGAGGATTATCACGAACAGATTAAAGGAGACTGTCTTTTATCAAACTGATAGAGCTTCTTTATGACAGCAAGAGCTTCATTTAATTATAGTAACAGAAAACCAGAACAGTGATGTGGAATAGGGAGTAGGGATGTGTCCAGGTCTGGGCCACGAGACTCCCTCCTAACCACCAGCTGTAATCGTGGCTAATTAGTAGTGCTGCAAGTTCTGAGAGATTCATCTGCCTGCACCTGGCCCACACCTGCAAATCCAGATGAGGACGTATGAGCCAGAATGAATTCAGTGATGCAGTGAGTTAGAGAGTTGGAGCTGGTGCGAGGAGAGTTACACCTCCTGCCCATGGAGACCAGAACGCCTCATCCCCAACCGGCCCTCTAAGCCACTGCAGAGTTTTCAGTCTTATGTGTTGACCATTGACTACATCCACGGCTAAAACGCACAAAGTCATGATTAAAGTCATAAATTGATGAATTCAATAAATGAAGTCATAAATTAATGCATAAATAGACCATTTTTTGTCCAATAAATTAACAAAACAAACACAGAAATATGGGGGAAATTTAGGCCAGTGGCATAGCCCCAGTTTTGTGGGTCCGATTCTAGCCCCTGGCTCTGGATGTGGGTTGTTTGTGTATTTTCTGCTTGTTTAAGCATGTTTCCTCCTATTGTATATTTTAAAAAACATGCAGCTAGGTAAGGTGACATCATCAAACTGGGCATGGCCTGCAATGGAGTGGCATCCTGGTCGGGGGGGGGGGGGTGATTACCCTACGTCCTGACCCGTCATCCCTGGGATAGGCCTGCTTTGACCCTGCATTAAATAAATGGCCACAAAAATGGAAGGCATGGAAGATTAAATATTTAATATAAATACCCAAATATCTCCCTGTTCTCCCTCAAAGATTACTACAGTCATCTGAACACTGTAATATTTTTTTATAACTGTCTCAATTAAAATACATTTAAAACCTCTGAGAGTGATTCAGAGCGTTTAACCTCTGTTTATATTTCACACTTTAAAAGTTAATAGTACAAATTAATGCCTTTTACCAGTGCACACCTGACTAAAACTTTCTGGTGATCCGTGCCGAAATACCAGTGCCATAACAGAACAATAAACGCCTTTAGATCCCATTTAAGGCTTGCATGCCTTCCATTTCGCATTTGAATTAACTGATTAATATTCCAAGAAACCTTCTCCAAACCTGGCATTTAAATGTCACAAATGTAATCTAATCATATAAAAGACTGACATTTCCCTGATCTCACTGCTGTTTACTTCCTTCGTATATTTTATGTAAATGTATTTAATAATAGAGGATTTTTAGAACTGTCTGTGCTGAAAGAAACCGCTAATCTCCTAATAAAGTCACTTGAGAGGAAAGACGGTGCCCCGGTTTATCTCTTTTACTAATTTCAAGAACTTAAGTGCAGGTTGAAAGCGAGGGTGACAGTGCGAGCCTGCGAGCTCTGGGACACCCGGACAATGCCCGGCTCCCCCCGGCATCTGAGCGGCGGTACTGTGCATCTTTGCGCACGCGCAAGGCAAGCGGCGAGGAATGCGCCGGAGACGTCAGCGCGGAGAATTTCATCCTAACCTTTGCCAAATTCAGCCCATCCAAATCCATTTGCTCACCAAGGAAGGAATTTGTTTCTTATCAGCCGCTGCTTGGTGGTCTCGGGCGGAATGTGTTCTTTGCCTAGCGGCGAGGAAATCAAATGAGATCTGAACGGGTCAGATATGCACCCAGATAAGGAAGAGCCGACTATATAAATTTTTCCATTATTTTTATTATTTTTATTTTCAGGGCTAAGTCAGAACATGAGTTACAAAAAAATGGAGCATACTTTATATACCCAAACAGCACCTTATTACATCTTATTTGTTAAGACAACCTGTCTCAATTATGTCTTAATTGTCTGTCCTAATTCTAGTTAAATTATAATTTCTGTTTTCAGAGGTGACTGTGTGACAACCTCCTTTTCATCATTAAGTACTAGCAAAGTGAAACAGGCACTCTTGTGATGATACTTTACTTTTGGAATCCAAGCTTGGAGGACCTTTCAAGGTCTGTTTCCTCTTCACCGCGTGGACCTTATGGCCCCATAACTGTGCGGCTATGGGCACGAGGCACTCCCAGGACACGGACGGCCTAGATTGGAGCCCCAGCCGGTGAATTCCTTCAGTGTAGTCTGTGCTCCTTCTTATGAGGACAAGTCAAATTTCTAATGCGCTACATCCCACTTTTGGAGCTGTCCAGCTGCATTTATGGAACAGTTACTAAGGGATGGTAATAATATGAATTATGCACTGTTGTATTATTGCTCCTCTGTGGGGTTTGGAATGGCATCATTTGGCCTCTATCTGACATTGCATCATAAGGCTGTATACATATTTTGGAATGACTCACAGTGGTATGAAGTGTGTCTGATGGCACATCCAGCAAAAATGGCATTACATCATCTGGACTGAGATTTTTTAAATTATAGTAACTTACAGTGTACAATGAAGGTGCATGATGCTGGCTGCTCTTGGCAGCTGTACATAGCAGAGCTTAGAGAAAACAATCCCTTTTGCTTTTTCTTATTAAATACATTTTCCCGACACCTTCAGTCTGTCAGCGAGTCAAATTACAGCGGGAACCAATTATGTGTGGAACAGCTGCATCAGAACAAGAAACGCAGACAGTCAGTCTGTTAGATGAGAGCAGGCCTCCACCAACGAGCTTCCATTATAGATTTATTTTTTTATTTGTGCAACATTTTGTCATGAGAAAGCAGCTAGAGGTTAACGCAAATCCATTCATTTCCATGACCCCCCCGGTGTGGATGGAATGGCCAATTATCCGGTAGTCAGAAGTACCCCCTCAAGTCCTGACAGCAACCCCAGGAAGGCCATGTGCTGGCCCCCTCTGGCCCCCAAGTGCCGCCAGCCACCTACATCTTTTCACTGTAAGCCCCGCAGGCAGCGCCGAGCGGCCTGACACCTCCGGCGGAGCGCCACGGTCTCCCGGCTTCTCCCGTTCGCTGACTTCTGCCAGTACGCAGCAGGAGGTGGGCTGGGGGGGCCTGGCTGAGTGGTGAGAGATAGCGGCGCCCAGCTGGCTAATGATCCCAGGTCCTTACTGTGGACACACCTTCGTCGGTGGAGTGGCCCAGAGGCTCCACCTCCGAGTCCTATGACTCAACTGGCCAATTGGAAAACAGTGACTGTCTCTGTTCGACACTGCAATCCAGTAGCTATTTACCCATTGTTGTGGCTGCCATTTACCTACATGAACTGACAATTGAATGAGAATCAAATGGCACAAAATGAATACAAAACCCATGCCACGTTATTTGTTGTGATCCGGCATGGAGGAGCAGCCCGGCGCGGGGGGCTTGGCTTACTTTGGCACGCGTGCCGGTCGGCTATGATTAACTCCGCTGGCACGCTATCAATCGGCCGGCTTTGTCAAAGTCAGACGGGCAGCACAAATCTTTATCAACCAGCGAGGGAGTGGGTTGTGGGTGGGTGCAGGGGGTAGCACGTGTGCTGGGGCGGGGGCGGGGGGGGGGGTGGTTGATCAAACGTGTCACAATTAAGTATTTGTTAACTTTTTTTAAACCGATCTCACT
>JAODKM010000038.1:4196035-4217709 GCA_026780845.1 Petrocephalus sullivani
GGGGGGGGAAGGGGGGAGGGGTGGGGGGAGGGAGGGGGGGGGGGGGGAGAGGGGGGGTGGAATTAAACGTGGCACAAATAATTACAATCCAACATGCATGAAACAGATTTCAGACGGACGACCTTGACCGCGTCTCTGGCTGGGAGCAGCCAGCTGGAAGCTCCCTAACACATATGGGAGGGTCCCCGTACCTCACAGCGGGGCATCCCCGCACTCTACCACGCTTGTCTGCAACGCCGCCATCTATTATTAGCACAGATGCTACAAGGCTTGCACTCTGAGAGCTCGCCCCCCCATCCACCCCCCACACACGTCGTACAATACTGAGTGTCTGCATCAGATACCGGCTGTCCACGCGGCATCCTCTCCTGCCAGAAGGTGACCAACGTGGGCTTATCCCGAACCTACCCCTCAACTTCTGCCAGAGCCCGCATGCTGTCTTCGGGGTCCTAAGTCCCCTCAGCATATCCGCGGTGGAAGCTAGGCCAGAGAGGTTAGCCACCTTGCTGACGAAATAAGCTTCAATGCCAGTCTGATGGAGGACTATTAGAATCGCCATTTATTTTTTTAATAGGCTGATTAATACCTTGCACTGAATAGTATCTGCATTTCAGCAGGGAGCTCTTTGAAATAACAATAACTATCAAAACAGTCAAGGATAAAATAGCTTAATAACTTATCTGGTACATATACACAATGTTTGGATTCCAAATGTATAACCCATTGATTTGTTTTCATGAGTTTATTATTCATCTATTTGGCTGTTTCTTTGTTTTCAGTTTATATTTCAAGCCACTTGCAACTCACAATTATTAAGTTATTTCTTATGTTATTTTCTTTTCTGAAAAAAAGACCAACAGAAAATGCCCAAATGAACACAGAATGTAGAAGAAAGGCAGATGGAACACAAAAAAAAGAAAATGTAAAAATCTGCTTCAGGTACTTGGTCATTAATTGGCCATTAAATCGAAATATACTCTGTGCTGGCATTACGTAAACATGGGCCATTCGATATGCATATTTACTGCGTTTACATGGATAGCATAGACCAGTTTGCGTGGTTAAAGTGATTAGCTATAGCGATTAAGCTACAGCGAGTGAGCGGCTGTGAGAATGAGCTTCAAAAGCTGCACATTCCACTGGGCGTCTCGGGGGAACCCACTCAGCCTGAACTTAAATCTTAAATGTATCTGTTTTTTTTTTAACTCACCTATCAAAATGGCACCAAGAGAGCTGGCACGTGATTGGCTGGACATGGCTCAGAGTCTGTTACGTGTCACTGGGCGCGTAGAAGAAAGAGGGTCACCACGGTGACGGCCAGAGAATAAAGCACTGAGATGTGCGGGGTGGTAGGGGGAGAGGGATGGCTGGCAGAAGCTTGTGGTCTCGGTGTGCTTGGATTCTGACGAGGAGAGGGACCAGCTTTCGTCTTACACACGAAATATACAGCTCTATATGCAAGGCAGCAGGATGCAACAGAACAAGCAGATGCTGCCGGGTCGCTGCACGACGCCAAGTGCTGTATGACTGAGCTAGCCACACAACAATACTAGCTATCTAATACTAACTAATACAATACTAGCTAACTAATACTATCCTCAAATAAAATATTAAACTAGGGAAAGTAATTAATTCTGAAGCCTTGAGATTTGTTAGGAAACGCTCTTTGTTGCCGTGCAAATATTTCTAGTTAGATCTTGATAAACCTGGATATTTAATTTAAGCTGAAAATTTAATTTGGTCTTAGGTCATTTCTACGTAAATTTTTCCAAACCTCTCGCCCATAATTGCTTTAGTAACCACATTTGCATTATGTCATTTTTTTTAACATACTAGGCGTTTCAGAAAAACTACACACACACATATATATAATTGTGTGTGTATATATATATATTTATTTATTTATTTATATATATAAAAAGGAAAAAGTGAAATCTGAGATGACACTGACCATGTGACAGGAAGTGCCAGTCCATCTGCTTCCTGTGTTCCTTCCCTCTTCCTAACCTGGGTAATAAGTTTAAATGTTACTTTATCACAGATATCCCCCCTCCTCTGCCCAGTCCTCCCCAGTTGATAAATAAAATGCATACAAATGATTTCCCGCTCATGAAACCAGACAACTAAATGGTTGATATATGGATTGGTAACTCTTTTATGAGGACTACCGCGGCTCTGAAATTGAATTCCTGCATGATAAATAGACAGTATTATCTCCACTCTTTCCGAAGAGGCCATGGCAGCTACTTAAACAGAGTGTAGATGACACTGGAAAAATGCTCACAGATGGCCACACAGAAGGCTTAAAACATTAGTGCTGTCCACTCCATCAATAAGCCCACCGCCCCCGGGGCCAGACCGGCTACTTTTGCTCTTATATACCCTTAGTGTAGCCATGGAGTAAAGTGAATTATACGCATCGACGGTGCATTTGAGAAGCAGAGTAACGGGAACATCTCTCATTTTCACGTCCAGCATGAGCAGAAATGGTGGTCAGCGGGCAGCTAGACCAGTTTCGTTTTTGTAAGCGTGTGCCAAAATCCAAGGAGGGGGCAGGAGGGAGGTGGCTTTGGACCACTTCCAGAATCCCTTCTTTGGTGAACAGTTTATGTTGTCTGTTACATTCAGCGGCATTACTTTAGTTACTTTTTTTTAGCTAGCTTCCTCTGATATGTGATATACAGCTCTGGAAAAACTTAAGAGAGAAATCCATATTTAAAAAAAAAAAAATCTTTCAATTCTGGTGTAATCCTGGTTCTGTTGGCAGGAGGCTACAATGAGAGGCAGGCTGCTTCAGGTTTCTAAGACAGCAGTACCACAAGAAGGAGGAAAAGCAGGAGACACTGGCAGTGACCAAAAACCAGCCAGGGGGAGGGCAGAAGCAACTTCCCAATGCCTCATAAATCAGAGGAGGACCTCAACTGACCTTCATAAAGAATGGGAAACATTAAGTGGTGTGAAGTGCTCTGCTTGGACAGCTCATAACAGGCTCCTAGAAGCAGGACTGAAGAGCAGGAAAAGCAAGGAAGAAGCTCCTGGCTGGAGTGGAGTTTGCAGAAAGAGTACATTTGACGCACACCCATAAACTGAGAAATTAGTGAACTGAAAACTTTGCCCTGGTCTCTTAATTTTTTTCCAGAACTGTATGAACTTTCCTCAGAACTACTGGGAGGGAATCAGAACTGTGAATCTTTCCACCTTTTTCTGGTCTGCAGGGTAAGCGGACAGCAGAAGAACACCTATGGACACCTAGGACAGCTTCCTATGGGAAGCCCAGTCTTATGATGTGTTTGGGGGAATTCAGCTGAGATCATGATTACTGCAGTGCCGGGGTCCCCTGCTATTTTTTCGTGAGGGAAATGGACCATGTTAATTGAAGTAAATTCTGTTCGTTATTTACATAAAATCATTTAAATTACTACAGTCAAGTGACATAAAGTCAAGTCAAAATGACATATACCGGGGAACTATCCACCCAACCATTTCCTGAAACTGCTTATCTTATGGGTCACAGAGCCTATGGGTATGTGGCAGGGGACAACCCAGGATGGGAGGGGGGGGCAGCCCACTCACACCTACTGTATGCGCAATTCCAACTAGCCTCGGCATGTTTTTGGACTGTGGGGGGGGGGGGGGGCTACAGTACCCAGAGGAAACCACATGACGGCACAGGGAGAACATGCAAAGGCCACGCAGAGAACCTGGACGGAGACTCGAATCCTGCCCCCAGAGGTGTGAGGCAACAGTGCTAACCAGAACACCACCAGGCCACCTACAGGGTTGTCCCGTACTCATATTTATGATAATAAATAATTGTAGCAGTGGCGTGAGTGCGGGGAGCTCCCAGCTCTTTGAAAGATGGCGCTCTGCTATGAGGCCAAGCTGGGCCAGGTACCATGTGAGAATAACAGAACTTACTGGCCTGGTACATATGCACGGTGTTCGGGCACCAAATTCTTAAGGCTTTGATCTCTTTCTTTCAGTTGGTTATTCATCTGTCAATATTTCTATGCTATTTCTTTTCTTTGTTTTCAATTTACATTCCCGACCGCCTGGGGTCAGCCCTTAGACAGCTTAGCTCTTTTCCCATTCGCCATCTTCCACAGAACTTTCCAGCACAGACACGCCGATATGATGCACAAATGCGAAATCTGATGTCAATTTAATATGTAGCTTCTATATGTATGACTGGCAGCTGTTTGTGGAGTTACACGCACACGCGCAGTATTTCAGGGTGTTACTAAGCGCACATTTAATTAATTGTTTGCTGAAATGCTTGATTTAATGTTCAGGTTCCTTAGAGGCAAAAAGTCACTTCCTTCTGTAAAACATCAACACTTTTATCTAATATGTAGTTCAGAAAACAATGAAGATGTCCAAAACTCCACAGAACCCTGACGCCGAACATCACTGCTAATTGGAGGTTGTGTTCTTCACTACACTTGCCCGTCTGTATTCTCTAAATCCATTACACAGTCCATCACGTCATGCTTACATGTTGTTATGGTGATGCCTGATCCCGAACTGTGACTGACAACTATGAGCCTTCCAAGCCACGGTATGAAATATCCCAGTATTACATTATTGTCTGAAAACAACATTTATGCAGCAATACAACTATTAGTGTGACAAGCCAAATAATGCCGAATTAAAGGAGGGAACAAGTCAGTCAACTAGATCTTAGTATTTTCAGTAAAAATATTGCATATATTCATGGATGGATTGGAATAAAAAATTGGCCCTGGACTTTAGGGTCCTTTACAGCAGTGTTTCCCAAACCAGTCCTCGGGGAACCTAGTCCACGTTTTTGTTCCCTCCCAGCTCCCTAGGAGGGAGCAAAAACGTGGACTATCTGGTGTTCCCCGAGGACTGGGTTGGGAAACACTGCTCTATGGAAAATTTTGCAAAGTTTGGAGATCAACATAAAAAATTTTGCCTACTCATATACCTATAGGGCCACTGTGATGACCAGTCCAGCCCTGCATATATTTATTGTAATGAATATTAGTAAAATTAGTAAAAATGTAATAGTGTATTCAAGACATCACAAATAAAGTAATAATAAGGATGTAATAGCAATAAATGGATGAAAATAAAATTACCTTAGTAATTTTAACGAAGAAAACTGTACAAAATGTAAAAAATAAAAGTAAGAAATGAGTTTGTGAAACTTGTTTCCTAAACAGAGTTTGGGGTGACTTTAGTTCTGTTTCCAGGGCTTTTTGCACAAAGGGTGGCGGGCTGTCTTCTTTCGCGGGCCGGACGCGGCCCTGTGCCTTTAATTCCCCCTCACTACTGCCTCACTCGCCAGTGAAGTTTGCGTCCACCTGTTGTAAGTGGGGATGCCAGAACCGCCCGCGTCAGCACGCTCGCAGAAACGACGAAAGCCATCTACGTAGAGGCTGCCTTTCTAAGGGAGCGAGTATAAATAACAAGAGAAAAAAAAAAACGTTCCAATGTGGTTTGTGGCTCCTTCGATTAAGAGTCGCAGCCACCGCAAACCCACGTTTACCACGGATGCTGTTACTGCTGCCCGGTGTCCATAAATACGGGTGCATGATGCGGTGTGACCCTCTCAGCTCTGATTGCATCTGGCATCGTCCCCACCAAGCTTTTTCACTAATGCAATTTATGAGTCACTTTCATCCATCCCTTGGGTCCTCCGGCACTTTTAAGTGGCTCTATACTTAAGATATTGCTGCAGTAGAAAAAGAAATACTTCATTCTTCTACAGCCCAAATTAAACTAGGCAAAAAAGTATATATATATATATATATATGTGTGTGTGTGTGTGTGTGTGTGTGTAGGACTTAGCGTTCACAGTTTGGAGGTTTCATTATTTTAATGCACGGTGGAACTCTGCCAAAGTTGCCATAGTCTTTTGGGAACTTTCCAAGAGTCATATCGACGCGGAGTTTTTTTCCAAACTGGGGATGTAAATTTTGGATTTCTGCCCGTCAAGATGCAGAGCCGTCCTCCCCCAGCAACAGTGCAATCTGACAGATGCCCCCCGGCCTGACTTACTGCCCTGTGCTGTGGTGACTAAGATGTCAGGAGACCCCGGCCTGGCCCTGATGTGAAGCCCTCCTGGAGTCAAGCAAGTGGGTCATGCCTGCCTGAACTTCCTGTGGGTGGCCCGGCTTCACTCGGGGAGTCTCCCTCCCTGCCTGCGCTCTGTGTCCACACACACACACACACACACACAAAAACACAGAGCTCCCCGCAGGAACACACCGCAAGAAACCCAACGAGAAATAAGTTGTGGGAGGACATAACAGATCAGTTCTGGGTCTGACAGCTGGGGGCAGCGCGCCTTATTTCCAGCCACTGTCCTCCGCCCAGGTGCTGTCAGCACCGACACGGCGGAGGTCTCCTCCGCGCTCCTCCCCCCTCACCTCTCCCCCTCTCTTTCTGCCTGGCCCGCCCCTCCCTCTGCTGTCAGCCATCTCCCATGGCACCCATCAGCTACACAGACCTTCCTTCCCAGATCTCCCGCACCTTCTGTTTACTTGACTCTCTCCCCCGGCTCGGCAGCAGTCTGGCCCACGCCGGGCGTCCCGAGCTGCCACCTGCGCCAGCTGAGAAGAGCCAACCCTACGATTTCTCCACCTGGCCCCAGTCGAGGCTGCTGATGCGATCCCCGCGCCCCTATCCAAACCCACCCACCCCTTTCATATCAATGCATATTCACCAGCATGGCAGTTTTGATTTTAATGGTTGTCTTGGTTGCTGTTTTGTGTCACGGAACAGGAAATTGTCATTGTGTAACTTGGAAAAATGACAGTGGGATCCCTCCATCAGAGGCTGGTCCATCATCTAGCATGGAAAATGAAAGTATAGCGGATGTTACAGAAGCTTCCATCCGGCAGCTTTCTCTGAGAATATTCCATAGGATCTGGGAGCGTTCCCGGTGTAGTGACGTCCCACCGGTCTTCATCCTCACACTCTATCGTTCCCGGTGTAGTGACGTCCCACCGGTCTTCATCCTCACACTCTATCGTTCCCGGCGTAGTGACGTCCCACCGGTCTTCATCCTCACACTCTATCGTTCCCGGCGTAGTGACGTCCCACTGGTCTTCATCCTCACACTCTATCGTTCCCGGCGTAGTGACGTCCCACTGGTCTTCATCCTCACACTCTATCGTTCCCGGCGTAGTGACGTCCCACTGGTCTTCATCCTCACACTCTATCTTGGCTAAATGTTACATTAGCGCACTGACACCCCCTGAACGGCGGGAAAATCCAGCTTAATTTCAGTGGCCCATTATTATTGGGGTGGGGGGGGGATTTCAATGTCGACATTTCTCGCTGTTTTATTCGTCCCAGTACCTTTTATTGCCCAGTGCAACACATAAAAAACTTCACTTTTAATGCCTTCATTGTGGCTGCTACCCAGTCTGTTTGATCTGTTCTACAAATTCAGCCCTAGGGTGTTTTCATTTATATACATGAGGGATGATTTTTCTCTCTCCGGTCGGTGCTGGCGTAAGGGTCCTGCCTCACTGCCTCGCTCCGTGTCGGCACGGCGGACCCCGGTACGATCCATCCCTTCTCAGAGTGACGCACCGGCGCGAATCAGTGAAAAGGATCAGCCAGGATCCCTGGAGCAACTGGATTTAAGGGTCCTGCTCAAAGGCCTGACAGTGACATCACTCTGCCAGCCACGGGATTCGAACCAACAACCTTCCCTGCTCTGGCACAGACTCGGAGCCGCTCAGAGCCCGCAAAAAGTTCAACATTTTTATTTATTGAGCAGACACTTTAATCTGAAGGGACATACATTTTTTGAGAAAATAGGGTAAGTCAGTTCCTGGACCAATCAGATGTCGAGGGCCTCGCTAAATGGGCTAACAGTGACATCACTCTGCCAACCCTGGGATTTGAACCGGTGATCTTCCAATTACAGGAAAAGCGTCATAACTAGCTAAGCCCCCAAATACGGAGGACTCCCCGTGCTGTTAAGAGTCATAACTACCATGTTCCGACAAAGCCTCAAAGCCCGACAGGCTTAAAACCCCTTAATGACTCCTGAAACCATCCACAGGCACATTTCTGCTGTGAGCATAGACCCACTAACATGACTGAGGACGCAGAGCAGAAACAGAACTTGGTTTTTAATACCCTTCTTAAAAATTGATTATCAGGTAATAAAGTTCAAACCTGCCCCCACTGGCCCTGGTGTGTTGCTCTTCCGATCGAACAGCGGCCTCAGGGCTCCTGTGGCCGTGAACAATGGCTCCGTGCTATAGTAAGGCTAGCTCGCGGTCTTTAAACAATGCCTCTTTCGCTCAGCGCCAACTGCGTGTCGTTTCAGGAGCGCTCGGTCTCGCCCGTGCTGTCGATAAACACATCTAACAAGTTCAGACAGATATACAGAGCCACAGTGTGCTTCTTTCCCTCCGAAATAAAACATTTCACTCTTCATTTGTTCCTTCCCCCGAGCCCTGATCTCCTACCTACCATCCCAAAGACTAAAGGAGCTCATTTGTACGATTGTCCCTCCCTCCTAACGTAAATGTAAATATGACTTTATTGCATTTGAAAGCTATAAACACATACGACACGGGGCTGGCCTCTGCAACCCAGGCTCCTCATCCCATAAAGCCAGTGCTTACATTTGGTGCCATGTTTAATTACATTTTACTTTCACCTGTAACAACGAAAACACCACCTCGACGTAATGCAGCTTAGCGAAGCCAGGAGGCCGTTACGCCAAGCCAGCGTTATATTCCCTAGGTAGGGAGATCTCAGGGTCAGAGGTTCCTGCCTCAAGAAAGATACATGCATTAGTGCTATTTGTGCACGTTTCTAACGAGAATTTCAGTTAATTTTATAGTAAGACCTTTTTTCTATATTTTGCTGGTAACTTTCTATAATGTATAAGAATGTGTTACAGGTTTAAAAACTCGCATTCATCAATAAAGTTTTATCTCAAGTTAGGGCTGGGTAATTAGTCGAATTTTAATTCTCAATTACAAAACTGGCTTCCGACGATTATCAAAAAAAAATATGCGAAATAAAATTACTGTTGTGCCGCATCTCGTTTTGCAGTGATGTTCTCATTTTGGTTTGCCTTATAAATCCAGCCAACCCCTTTCCAGCTCCTTTTTATTCGTTTTTCAGTTGAATTATATTTTAATTGGCATAAGGTAAAAAAAAAAGATTTTTTTAGTTCAATAAATGCATGATATTTCCAAAGCCAATGAGTAATCATCTTAAATAATTCACAGATCACAAAACTGACCCAAAATAATCGCAATTATGATTTTTGCCATAATCAAGCAGCCCGATTTCAAGCTAACGAGAAGCCTAGGAACTCTATTTCCATCTCCCAGCAACGTGCGGCCGTGTGATTGGACAGGCAGTTTCTAGAAATCGATTGGGAGAGCCCACATACAGTAGTCATTCGGCCGCTGTGGGCCTCTGATTATGCATTCAGAGAGTTCAATCGCCTTCTCTGCGGCTTGCGGAGAGCACAATACTGACAATAGGACATGGCAGCCAGGACCTGAGTGATCTGGAAATCACTGTGCATGTTCCACACTGTCCTTTTGTTCCGTCGGAAATTAAAACTGATCCTCCAGGCAGTAAACTTTTACTATTTACTATTTAATCATCGCACATTAAACAAATGGAAATGGCAGTAAATGAGAAATGAGATCAGCATCAACATTATTTCATTAGATGCATTTCATTTTACTGAACACATCTGGGGGCTGCCTAGCTTCTACGTCACAATTAAGCTTCTGTTTGGATCAGGCACCAACCGTCAAATGACGCTGGGAAAGATGTAGGCAGTGTTTTTCAGCCCGGTCCCCATTTTTGCTCCGTCCCAGCCTGCTACAGGACAGAGAAGAACAGAGCCCCCCCGAGGTTTGAGAAACACTGATGTAGAGGAGCATAAATGCATCAACCGCTTGCCCAGAGATTCCATGTGTTCCTTTAAATCACTCAAATGCATTCCGCACTTTGATTGGACGATCACTGCAGCATCCGGTTGTTGTTACCTTGATGCTGAATGGCTGTGCATGTGACCCCTCCCACATCGACCTCTCGGGGCAATGCCGTCTCACTGCTATGGTTACCCGAGAGAGACCTTTCGTCAACGAGACAAACTCAGACTTTGGCTACCAGCTACGTCAAAGGCGAGAGCCCACTTAGCACCTCGGGACAGAAAGTCGATGTCTTGCTCCTTCATCTGGATTACTTCGGTCAATACCCAGTTTTACGAAAACATTTCAAAATGTTATTCAGAGACTAAGTCCAATAAGGGTCTCTAAGACCCATTTCACACTGTCCATCTACCGTAACATCCCCCAAGAAACGCCAATCAATTCAAAGGTGAATTACTACTATAAAACTACAGTAATGGCATGACCTGCTGGACGAACGCATTTGATAAAACTTTATTAGAACTGACCATCTTGCCGTTTCCCTTCCCTGTTGACCTTCTTCCTGTACCTATATATGGAATACAGGATCATAAATCACAGACATATACTCATTTCTGGTATATGTTTGAGAGTATAATTGCACTCAACCTTTCTGCCTCCATTACTTTCTTCGCTCAGTATGAACAAAAATGTAAGTTTACGTAATGTCCGTTATCCATATACAGGACCAGCCACTACTGTATACTGAGATAATTCGTTTATGTGAAGCGCCAGATATATTCATATTCTCTACGTATTCTCGGCATATCAGTGATTAGATAAAATCCTGTTACGTCCAGCCAATCATCTATCCATCAATCCGTCCGTCTGTCAAACTGCTTATCTAGGGGCCGGTGGGAACTGCAAGTCATGTTGGCGTCACCATGACCCGAGAGAATAGCTGAAGAAGGTAGGCGCCTCTGCGAGAATTAGCATCGACAAGTCACTTCCACCTTGTGATTCTGATAAAACAAAAAAGAAGCCTTTTCATAGTTGCACATTTCAGGTAGCAGCGCCAATATAACGAACATAATGACATAAAAGGCCTAAGGAGTCTCCTTAAACAACATCGGCGTCCGGGTTACCCTCTCACACCAGGATACATCAGCATGGTGTGCTCCAGCTATTTCGAACTGCAATCATGCTTATTTTAGACTTATTTTCGGTGTGAGTCATACCAACAGTTTTGGTTACAGATTACCCGACCGTATGCTATGATGACAAAGGGATGCACTGCACCACTAATTATCTTTGGAAACATGCAATGTATCAGTAGGAGTTTTTGTGTGACCGTGTCTTTTGGCTACCAGTGGATTTGATTGATACTGATCAGTAACCTTGTAATTTGTTTTACTCAAACGTGAAAGGTGACCAGGCGGTGATGTCTGGGTGATGACTTGGAGCTTTGCCTGAGAGGGATCTCAGAAATGAAAACCACAGGCACATTACGAAGCCTATCATTATGGTGTTACGTATTTGACAGGGGCGCGCTACAGTACATATTTTTTTGTGTTGTTGCAAAACAATGGTTTTGGATGAACGGAATTCACAATTAAAGTTAACAGCAGAAATTCATCGGGGAAGGCCTCAAAAGAAAAAGAATAGTGAATATATAACGTATCGATATTTTAGTGTTTCGAAGTATAGTTTCCTTCCACAGTCAACATCGTGAGTCGCCCATGGTTTGATACGTTTCTCCAAACGTTTGCTAAATATCTCATTTTCATATTTGATTCTGAAATACTGATTCTCAGCTGAGATAATAAACTGCAACAACATGGAAGGACAAAAAATGTACAGTACAGTTTACAACTGCAAGGGTAAATGGATAGGTATGGTTATTGGACAGATAGAGCTATGTAACACCGTAACACGGTACGGTAAGCAGAATAACCTCCAAAAAGGTGGGCTTCCTGTCCGCGGGGGAGCCGACATTGATGTACAGCTGCCATTCCTATCACTCGGATCAAACGCAACAGCTGGAGCCGCTCAGATGATGTGAGCCTCCGATCCCAAGGGCAGCACCGAGCGCCACGGAGACAAAATGAATCACTGGCAGCAGCGCGGAGCACCTCCCCGGCATGCAGACAGGCTGGGAGAAGGCGCAACCCCACGGCCCGCCACCGCGCGAGCCGCGGCAGAACCGTGCCTCTCGGGATGACCTCACACGTGCCTCGCATTAAAAGTCATTAGCAAATTATTTGCATTTGCCTTTCAGCAAAAATAGCGAGTGAGAGGTGATAAATAAGATGGATGAGGCTGAATTTCCTTATCTGGCAATTTATTATCTACAGTAACGGCGCAATAAAAAAGCAAAACATTGACGGAATTCAGTCTCTCTCTCGTCTACCTTATGAGGCGGCACAGTGGAGAGCAGGCTCCCGTAACCCCTACAGGGTCATCTTTTCAAGTTCTGCCCCACTCTGTTTGTGTGGGATCTGCATGTTCTCCCTGTCATGTGGGGGCTTCTGTAGTCCAAGGGCACCTGGAAAGATGAAGTGGCGTCTGAGAGTTGCCCTTACTGCAGGAGTGTGTGCATGTGCACTCTGCAGGCTGCGGCCCCAAAGACCAGCCGCTGTACTGGGTAACATTACATCATGACGGATTTCTGATAAGAAAAGTCACTTGTGCTGAAACACTGGGAGAGAGAGGCGCTGACCTCACAAACTATGGCGATTTTCCAACACTAAACATCTTTGAAGGATCATGACTTCTGCTAGACTGTCTCAAATGTCAAACTACTATAAATCCCTGCTGTTTAACTACAACCCCATCGCATTAACAATAACACTAACAATGATGACGAAGTCATTTAGACAAGAAATATCAGGCCTTGTGATAAATAAAAATGGCTATATCCGGAAATCAGCTGACCCCCCATCCCCATGCCCCAAACCCAGAATCCAGCTCCACTCAGAGAATCAGCTTCCAGCTGCTGGGAGATTCTCCATTTAAAGGCACTTTCGGCATCGAAGGGTGGTCTCTGTGCCTCTCCAAGCATTCATGCAATTCTAATTAGCTCACTGCAGTGCTCCCGAAAAAAAAAGAAACAAATTAAAATAATTTTATAAGCCAGGTCGGCACTCCCTCACCTTCCCAACTCCAATGCCAGAGAAAACGGAATTCCCGAGCTTCTGCAGGGCATCGTTAAATCTAGGACTTGACGTCGCCAAATGGTCCAAATGGCCAAAGCCGCCCTATACTCATTGTGCAAGCATAGCAGCAGTGAGGAGTCTTAGCCAAACCTTGAGGGTTGCTTCCAAAGACTCACCAGCCAAGGGCTTTCCAAGGTGAGACAGCCGTACCTGTACGTCAGAGTCAGGTTAATGATCTGTCACTCTCGATTTATGGTGGCACCCATTTATAATAATGACAGCCTGGCAGAAATGAAATTCCAATAGAGTTCCCAGTGTGAGGGCTAATAACATGAGTGATATCTACTCCTCTAGGGTACTGAGCCAACTTGGACAACAATAACAAGAACATAACCTTCCCCATTTCCAGAAGTGTCCATTCCATGTGGCCAGACCCGACACTTCATTAGTCCAGCAAGTTGGAAGTTCTCATGCTTAGCTGGTGTACTTCAGTGTCCCAGTTCTAAAACTGCTTCACAGTGCATACATGATACTGACAAAAGTACTGGGAAACCCGACCATTACACCCACAGGAACTTCAATGGCATCCCATTCTAAATCCATAGGTATAAATATGGAGTTGGTCCCCTTTTGCAGCTATAACAGCTGCCACTCTTCTGGGAAGGCTTTCTGCAAGGTTTTGGAGTGTATCTGTGAGAATACCCATTCATCCAGAACAGCATTTCTGATTTCAGGCACTGATTTTGGACGTGAAGGTCTGGCTCGCAATCTCCATTCTAGCTCATCCCAAAGGTGTTTGATGGGGTTGTTGTCAGGGTTCTTTGTGGGCCAGTCAGGTTCTTCCATAAACTCACTCAACCATGTCTTTATGGACCTTGCTTTGTGCACTGGGGCACAGTCATGCTGAAACAGAAAAGGGCCTTCTCCAAACTGTTCCCACGAAGTTGGAAGCATAGAATTGTCTAAAATGTTTCCTTCAATGGAACTAGCCCAGCCCCTAAAGACAACCCCATACCATTATCCCTCCTCCACCAAACTTTACAGCTGGCACAATGCACTCAGACAGGTAATGTTCTCCTGGCATCCACCCAACCCAGACTCATCCATCAGACTAACAGACAGAGAAGCATGCTCCAGAGTCCAGTGACGGTGTGCTTTACACCATTCCATCCAATGCTTGACATTGCTCTTGGTGATGTGAGAGTTGCATGCAGCTGCTTGGCCATGGAAGCCCATTCCATGAAGCTCTCGGCATAAAGTTTTTGTGCTGGGGTTAATGCCAGAGGAAGTTTGGAACTCTTTACAGTTTTTGAGTCAACAGAGTGTTGGCAACCCTGCTCTGTTACTTTCCGTGGTCTGACACTTCATGGCTTGGTTTTTGTTCTTTGTAAATGCTTCTACATTGCAATAATACCACTTACAGCTGACTGCGGAATATCTAGCAGGGAAGAAATTTCAAAAACTCAACATATATATATAATGTAAAAGTAATAAATGCACCATTCCGTTGGTTATTTTGTCTATCATTTATAACTATTGTTAAGGAACTGGACTTGAATTTCCAAGAGAGGAGCCTCCACATATGGTATAAAATTATGAAATCAGTTAAATCAAATCTGGTAAGCTTAAATTGACAAACAAAATTTAAAAAATTTAGGCATCAACTGAAATCTTTCACCCCTGCACCAACTTTATTATGACAGGCCCCGGAGCAATATTCGCCCCTCAAATCACATCAACGAACATCCAACCATATAATGCATAACGGTGTACATTTTAAGATATGCAAGTATGGATGAAATCATCCACCAGTTAAGTAAATACCGACAGGGTTGTCAGTGAGAGCCAGCATGATTTCATTGAACATTCCAACTTGCTGGGAACTATTAACAAGGTGAGTGAGCACATCATGAAAGCCAGAATACTGACACAAACATTACGTAAGTACATTCCTGTACACATACCCACCAATGGATAAAGTGAGCACTATTATCTACTGCGTATACTTTTTGTTCAATAATCGCAATACCCTTAGATGGATTATGCTTAATTATGAAACATGTTTATCCAAAGTGGTGTACAACTGGGACACAGAGTCCCTGGAGTAATTAAGCATTAATGACCCAGAGAATCCATCATTTGTGGGAGCGCTCTCTGGAAAGATGCCCCACACAAGGTCAGAGCAGGTGAACGAGGAGAGCGAAAGTCAGTGGACAGCAGGCAAGTGCCCGAGAATTCCCACGGAGTTACAATCAAGAGAGGCGTGTGCCCGACGATTCCCATGGAGTTACAGTCACGAGAGCGAAAGTCAGCAGACAGTAGGCGTGTGCCCGACGATTCCCACGGAGTTACAGTCACGAGAGCGAAAGTCAGCGGACAGTAGGCGTGTGCCCGACGATTCCCACGGAGTTACAGTCACAAGAGCGAAAGTCAGCGGACAGTAGGCATGAGGCCAACGATTCCCACAGAGTTACAGTCACGATAGCAAAAGTCAGCAGATAGTAGGCGTGTGCCCCAGGATTCCCAAGGAGTTACAGTCACAAAAGCGAAAGTCAGGGGACAGTAGGCGTGTGCTCGACGATTCCCACGGAGTTACAGTCACGAGAGCGAAAGTCAGCGGACAGTAGGCATGTGCCCGACGATTCCCACGGAGTTACAGTCACGAAAGCGAAAGTCAGGGGACAGTAAGCATGTGCTCGATGATTCCCACGGAGTTACAGTCACGAGAGCGAAAGTCACAGACACACAGAACAAGCCAATCTGCCACTGGCCTGCCTGACGTCACTGTGAAACACTGAAATAGGGTAGTCTTACCCCGATTCTAGGTACAGCCCTCAAGACACCAATTTCCCTAGTCAGAAACATCGACAAAGACAGAGGAAGAAGGAGGACGATGGGCCAAAGTCCCCCCACCCCAGAAAGACTCATTCAGCTGTGTCACATTAACATTAGTGTATGATTGCTTGATTATAGGAGACCGACCAATCAGAACCCAAGAAGAATTCAGTGCTTAAGTGAAATTCATCCATCCATTATTTTCCATAACCACTAATCCTTTTCAGGGTCATAGCTGAACTCGACCTTCCTGCCATGGGTCAGGTGGTCAGTCTAATCATAACCGGACTCCAGATGAGGTGTAAACATAACAATACCCTATAAAATATGACAATACCCTATGGGTGGTGGTGGGGTGGGGTATTTCTCAGCTGTGGATATGCTGGTTGATTGCAGCAGTGAGTTACACTCAGCCGACTGTGCTACCTGAGAATATTTATCTAGAACATCAATTCTCAGGTCAAACAACGGCCCGCTGGCACACCCACACACTTACTTGTTTGTCTGTTTGTTTATAAAAATAGATATCATTCTGAAATGTCCGTGCCCTCATTACAGGTCATTTATTTCCATTTAGACCAATCATATTGTTTCCCGTCGTGAACAATGACCATCAATTGAAACACCCCCCATCATTTTTTCTTCCCGCAGCTACAATTCATTTTAATTTAGTCTGTTAAAAAGTGTATCTAATGCCGCTAATATATTCCGCGCGGGTTCTCCTTCCTGTACTCTGCAATATAATCACATTTTCCCAGTGTGATAAGAAGCCATTCTGCCAGGGCCCTCGCAAATATCTAGAGTATGATCAGTCCCAACACAGCGCAGAATATGAACAGCGTAAACTCCACGGGACTTACTGCATGAGGATCCACGTTTCCGGGCCAAAACTGCAAAAAAACTAAACTAAAGCCAGCTTTGGTGGTGTGGACTGCTTCTGCAGAATGACGACGATGCAATAATTATTTCCTCATGCCTGTACCCGATAGCTTTTGGAGTTTTTTTAACGGTGTTGTTAACAGAATGCAGTAGGAATGCACTGCTTAACAACCCAAGCTTCCTCATGAAACGAATAAGAAAAAAAACTGCTTCTGGAATAATGGGCCACATCAAAATCAGTGTTGAGTTATTGATTTCCTGCTATGTAAGACTGAGAGATTCTTGCTGCTCACACTGCTGTTCATGGAGATAAATGCAAAGCGAGGTCAAGACGCAAGTGCTTGGGTGGACAGCGGGACGTTTCCGACCCGGGGACATGTGTAGAGCTCGAACTCGAAGAGACTCCGAACAAAACTCATGTCCTTCGCCTAACAAGGTTCCCCCGGACAGGAAGTCGGAGTGCCTGGACCGCTACATGTTGATAGGTCACACATCCTCCCTTCACAGCTCTGATCCCCGTCGAGTCGAGGTTTCATCCTGGGAGTAATTGCGGGAATCACTCGAGCGATGAAAATCAAGGTACCGGCGTCTGCCAGATATGTTAATGTGCAGCTCTGTCACAGTGAGCTGTTCTGAAAGCAGCTGGCCAGACAGCTAAAATCTCTAATAGCTGAAAAGAACCACCTTGAGTACAGTTAGGCTGTGGAACTTTCATTATAATGCATAATGTTCCTCATTTTAAACCCTTCCTGCCTTCTCTCATTATGATGTCAAAAACAACCCAAGCAAAAATTTAGCTTGATAGGTCTAAGCCATGAGTCCAGATTTTTTGGGAAAAGTACTGTTCTTATAATCATGATAATGGTATGTAAACAAAACTATCTATATAATTATCCAGCGGAATATATCTGGCCATTTTTGAATAAGGAATTGGCAGGGCACTGCTTAGCTTATAAAGACGGACAGCTTTTGTGGTTTGCTGTTCTGGTATGTACTGCCTACTCTCGTCTGTCTCCTTCTAGGATACTGAGAACTGTACCACCAAAGGAAGAGACATCACGCAAGCAAGAGAAACACACTTCAGATTCTCTCTGAACCAGGGCCCTTGGAAAATATGAGATTCTGTGCAGCCAAGCCAAGAACGCCATAAGAGAGGCCCAGCCGGGCACTCAGCCTTCACATAAGGGCCTACATCTCCTTTAAGTCGAGGACTTTTGAGCCGAGGACACCGCCCGCAAAAGTCATTGGTCAGTCTCTCATTACAACATGTGAGGGTAAGGTGAGGCCTTCTTTCAGACACAGAAACCAAGTAAAACTGAAACAGCACATTCATAGACTCAACTGAGGCGTCTCCGATCACTGACTGCAAAGGAACGAAGCCCACTTATGCCAGAATATGATGCTTATCATCTAGTTTCAATTTGCGTGTCTTTTCACATCCAGGCCCCGCCCCCCGAGACAGGCCTCACTGCGCTCCCAGAGGGGCTGTTTGTTGCTTTCCGTCGGAGTCAGGATGAAATCCTGCTATGGCAACGCCGCCTGGGACTCCCCCGATGGGCGGTGGAAGAGCGCCTTGGGTATCCCTGCTACCAGACGACAAGCTCGTAGGGCATTTATTATTAGCTCAGACTGTCACAGGATTTGGTGGGGGAAAAAAATCGAAAATAAAGATGCATCAACGACTGTGAGACAGCACAAGATAGAGCCTTCTCTTCCATCCATGTGGAATACAAAAATAAGGTTCAGACAGATGGTCAATATGTACATCGATATATCATTTTCACCTTAACTGGGATCTGAATTAAAGTCTGGTGATGTGATATCCTGACATAAAAGAGCTTTGGTACCGCACAGTGATTAATTGATCACACAGCGATTAACTAATTACACCCTTTTCAGGCCTGTTAGTACACAGCACCTGCATTCCGCCCAGATGATTGCTGAGTTCTATCCCGGACACGCCTCCCCTGAGGGAGCTGACCCTGTGATGTCACGGCACTGCGGTATCCGACGGCGACACCACCTTCTGGGACCCGCGTCTGCCCTGCATGTGAAGTGCGGCTTATCTTCCCAGCCTGCGAATGCCTGCAGCCCTCCTGTAATTTCTCGTCACGTCGTCGCTGACATGCCTTCAGACGAGTACAGATTGACGCACGTTTCCATGGCGAGCGTCGGCCAATCGCTGGCCCATTTCTGAGCTCAGCCATCTCTCGTTTCCCCCCAGAAGCCACGGCTCTCTAGTCTCTGACCAGATGACCATGAAAAGAACAAAGGGTAATGCTTTACCTTAACTGCAGCTTCATAATGCCTTAGTAAAGCATTCATGGAACATTGATATGCAGCCTCTAAATATACCTTAACATCCTAAGATACCTTAACAGCTTTCATATACATTAATAATTTACAATAATAATTATACATTATAATATTTGCTATTAATGTATATTAAAGCTGTTAAAGCATGTTTGTATGCTAAGGTATACTTACATGCTGCTTATGAATGTTTGATGAATGCATTAAGAATGCTTTATGAAGGTGCACTGAATGTTCTACAAATGTATTATAAAGGTATTTTGACGGTGTTCTATGAAGGCATTACAAAGGTACAGTTAATGTAAAGGGTTACCGAACAAAGCTGTAACCGACATGGCCAGTTTGCTGAATTGGCCATAGCCTTGATTTTTCGAGGTGGTGGCTCCAATTTATGCATTTCAACAAGGTCAAGAAAAGGAGCAAGAAATGGTTAGGGACCCATCCTTCCATCCAACCATCCATCCTTCCATCCAACCATCCGTCCATCCTGTTCTGTCCTAAAGGCTTTTCTTCTAAACCACTTCAGAGTTTGCAGGACCCATATATCATGTTAATAAAATCTAAAAAAATGTAAACAAATAATGATATAAGTGAACAGACTGTGTCTATCTCTTTGTCCACAATACTAACAAAATCTTTTATCAACAAGCACAAATAAGATACTGAGTAATCTGTCTGCCTTACATGAACAGCCAACTTCTCTGACAGATAGGATCTTCACTTAGCCGCCTGCGGCTCGCGTAATTGCTGTTTTGTTACGATTGACGTGACCCGCAACTCGCGGCCGGTGTAAAAGGTCAGGGCCCAACTTGCTGAGCCGTTCCATTTTCACGCTTTGCCTGAGCGATGGCTTTTCTCCGACCCGCAACCCCCCGGCAGTCACACGACCTCGCCCCCTTCGGCAGAGTACACCTCGGAGGACTCCAGCGTTCAGGCTGCTGATTTCAAGTTTGCGTGTCATTCGTTCGTTTAAATGCTGAGTCCCTGTAATTTGCACAAAACGGATGGACGTGTCAAGCGAAATTAACATTCCACGGGTAGGAAAACAAAGAGCACGAATGACTACTCTTTCAGAATTCCTGTCAAGAGCAGAGCAGGAAAATGCAAGCGAATGTCCCTAAATTTTGCGTGTGGCATCTGCATCCAGCTAGCGCGCTACTCCGCCGGTCCTGCCCCTTGAGTCTTGGCATTGGCGTTGTACAAAAATGCTACCAGTTACACATAGCCAACATGCAATTTACCGGTTGTGCGTCGACTCGGAACCAACTGCCGTATTATTAAATAACGCCCATTAGCATTGATTATAAGTGAAACAACGAAACAACAGCCATAACCGAAAGACAAGATGGAACCCTGTGCCCTCGGTTTTGTCTTTATGAACAGACTGTGTTCCCCGAGGCCTTTCGGGTCAATGACAAATGACCTTGTGGCATGAAAAACATGGCATTCACACAGATCACTATGATAAAGAGGCAAGGACACCGATACGATCGCTCCTTCTAAGTGCACTCGTTGATAATAATCAAAACTGCACGTAATTAGGGAAACAAAAGCATCTCCTTCATTTCAAGCAGAGGCCAGGAGTCAACTAGTAGTTAAGGCTCGTTGCTTTTAGAAGGAAATTATTTAGAGCAGTCAGCCTACATTGTTCAGTTAGCCCCAAAGGAGAAGTAGATTGTTTCATGGTGCCGTTGTATACACATGGATCTGCTGCTTTACAATCACATAGAGATTCCCTGGATAGTAGGAAAACTGTGTTACTTGTTGTATTAACATTTATTTAAGGGGCAGAGGGAAGAGTTTATCGGGAGCCATGACCAGGTTGCACTGCACCTGTGCCATCAGTCAGAAAGCGGGTAAACACCGGGCCTGTCGCAAGGTAAAATCTTAAGGTCGCATTCAAAGTCAGCAAAATGCCCAGCTGCCGGCAGTCGCGGCCGAAAGACGGCAGGTTCTCTCGGCATTTTAAAGAACATCCCCCAGAGGTTATCATTTGGAGGCCGCAAAAAGTATATAGAACAGAGAGTGATATGTACTTTTCTTATCCGGATTTCTTATCCTGTACTGTCATTCTCTTGTTACAGAGGTATCCAGCTGGGAGCAGGATGAGTGTATTAAGCAGCAGACAAGCAATAACTGGCACATATCTAACAAAAAACGGAGCAGATTTCTAGAAAGGAGCATCAATAGCCACCTAAAGCGTCTTTTGAAAAGGAGCCTTTAGGACAGAACAGGTTTCAGATCTGTAGCTGTACAGTACAGTACAGTACAGTACAGAAATGCATTCTGGTTCAGAGGATCCGAAGCAAACGTAACCACTGCTGAAACATCACGCTGCATTTGTGTACCTGTACTAAGTCCGGTGGTTACACTGAGCTCAGACACTTCTGTAAAGGTATCAGAGACCACTTCCATAACTTCTTTAACCCCAGGCGGCCTGCACTTGCTTTCTCCATTTTTGCCAGCACTGTCTGAACATGCACTACACATGGTACCACCAGAACCTGACAGGATTCACGCCGTGAGATTAACCTCTTTGCTGGAAAAACCATTGTACTCATTTTTTAGCAGTTAAACCTGAGTGAATCCATCATTTGCCTGCAAATTGATTGTTATTGGC
>JAODKM010000038.1:4220855-4231113 GCA_026780845.1 Petrocephalus sullivani
CCCCAGGCGGCCTGCACTTGCTTTCTCCATTTTTGCCAGCACTGTCTGAACATGCACTACACATGGTACCACCAGAAAAAAAAAACCATTGTACTCATTTTTTAGCAGTTAAACCTGAGTGAATCCATCATTTGCCTGCAAATTGATTGTTATTGGCTGTGTAATACTTCTTCATACCAATTGGACTGAAGCAGGTTAAGAAGCTAAGCTTGGAATGTTCCGGTAACCCCACGGAACGTAATCCCCTGAATATGTCAGTTTTCTTCATGACTTCACAAAAGCATCGTAGGCATGACACTGAGAGAACTGGGCATATATCTTTCGGAGGAAATTATAATGTTTCCAGAGTGTTCTCATAACCACATACTATTAGCTGGATATAATACCTCTGTTTTCTGGGGCGGTTGAATCCAAATTTCAACAGCAACATCACTGAGAAGTAGCTGGGTAGGGGCATCCATGAGAAATCGAAAGCCAGGGACCGGCGTAGGTCTTCTGTGATGTCAGCATACATTATTAGATGATACATCATCATCTAGCATGCAATGACAAACTATAGGAGTTTCCCTCTTAAAGCGTCTCGGAGATTCAATTTCAGCCTTATGTTTCCAGAAATTCATTACATGAAAATCAACAAATTCTCGGTGTGTTAACTGATTATTACATCCATAGCCTAAGGAGTAAATATATATAAAATCTTGCTCAGATGCGAGAATACACTTAGGCATTTCAGTGATGTTTAAAAAGGTGTACCTCATGGGACTTTAATCTATAATGACCCACTTCTTTACCAGTGTGCTACTTACTGCCTTGAGGTAACGTGGTAAAAAGTACAGAGGGCCACTGATCCTTTGATCGCCAATCTGAACAGGAGACGCCAGGCATATCGCTTCCTGCCTCAATAGCTAAGCCTCTTACCTGGGACGACTTAGACGGCTCACGCCGCCCTCCCGAGGATACGGAAACTGCATCCGTCTGACAACCCGCTGCCAAACCGCCTCAGCCTCCCGCTGGCACCATGGCCGGACAAGCGGCTTCGGAGAACCGGGACGCACATGCGCCTCTCTTAGAAGTGTTAGAAGATCACCCGAGAGCACGCTAAGCGGGGTGACTTGACAACACGCCTCTGAGGATGCAACTCAAAGGTGCTTGAAGAGTTTGGCTGCTGGTTGCACGGCGTGACCTTGGTTAATGCAGTGCATGGCGGGGGGCGGGGGGACACTGAGACCAGCAAGCAAAAGAGATCCCTGACTGTCTTTGGAATACCAAGCCCCACCCACACCGCGCCATTGATCTTAGTTCAAGGAATTCTTTTACAACCACCGTTCTTGGCAATCATTTTTCAGTACCTGTCCAAATTCTCTTAACCGAAACACATTTGCAGCTGCCCTGTAGCCCTGTCAGGGACGGCATTCTGCATTTTCTGTTTCCCAACTCCTACTTTGCTGCTTACGCGTTGGAGATAAAAAAAAAAAAATTAAAAAGTGAAAGATGTAAATGCATAGGCTCTACTGATTTAGGAAAGAGGAGGCCTTCTCGATTTTGTGGGATATCGGCTCGTGGTCTCGGGCTGGAGCTGTGCAGTTTTTATTGCTGGAGAAAGGAGAGCGAGAGGACCGAGAGACAGAGGCCGCAGAAGGGTAGCAGCTAGCTGCCCTTTCGGTCACCTTTGGTGGGAGCAAAAATGCTGTTTCTCAATCTACCATGTAAGGGAATGCTGAAAAAATCTATCAAGGACAAAACACAAGAGAGTTCATTTAACTGAACTGATTTATGACAAGAGATGCTCAAATTCAAAGCCTTCTGCGGGAATCTGCGGTCTCCAGCTATAAATCTTTGACCCATGGCGAATGATTGGGGACATGCTAACAGTCCACCCACCTCGTTTCCATCGGCCGGGAGACATCTGAGGGGGCTGTTATAATGGGCTAATTCTGCCAGATCCGGTACCCAGCTGGAATGGGCAATCTGAAATCAATTCAAGAATCAAAGTTCGCACCGCCGCTCACACTGTAAATAGGATAATTCAGCCGTCGCTATTAACGAAAATTGACTAAATAAAATAAAGCACAAACAAAGGACAGCATTATATTATATGCCAAATTGCTTACTGGGCAATTGTGGCTAGAACCCTATATAATAAATTACTTTTTTCCTGTTTTATCCTGATTGATACTTTTGGAAAACTGTGGAGAATTACAACCATATGCTGTCTGGATCTTGTTGTTCTGTGTGCCTGTATATATGTGTGTGTGTTTATGGTTTTTTTAGGACAGAGCTATGTAACTGTGGTTATTCTTGTCGATTTGTCTCACCTAGCCTTCTTCGTGACAACAGGAATAAATAGGTGTGTTTTTCCTCTCTCTGTAAACCCAACTACCATGCTGGTATCCGTCCAGAATCCTGTTACAGTCTAGTACTGTAAGTACCTGCTTCAGTTTCTGGTTCACCTCACCCACTCTCAGAAATAAATTCTGTGTTTATTAGTTGTGCTCGTTTTCTCTTCTGCGACGACAGCATCCCAACCAGGAGACACCTGCCGAACCCAGCCCCCCCCCCCCACGACCCCCCGGGTCACAAGGTTCTGTTGGCCATCCAGAGCAAAGTGACTCTTACACCCACTTGGAAGGGAGACCAAAATGAGCTCTAACGACAAAGGTTCCGGCATTGAGACGCAATGAGAACTGAAAATTACACTGTCCCCTCTAAGGGGACCCGGAAGGATGCCACATGGGGGACCAGGCCACTCTCGGTGTAACACCTGATGTACGACTCGGCACAGTCATTAACCTGACTGCGTCACGCATCATCTGTGCCCCTGCTGCTAAAAAACTCCCTCAACATGTCAGTCACAACATGTGGACATTTTTACGGCCGTGTGCAGCGGCTATTGGCTGAAAGGCTAAAGCCCCGTCACTACCCGTAAGGTCCTGAGAGGTTGGCAGCTCCAGGGAGTAAAAGTCCAGGCCAATGGAGCACTCTGTGGTCTCAGCTGGTTGGCTGAAACAAAATCTTGGCCTGGACTTTTACTCTCTGGGCTTGGATTACCCACCTCTGGTCCTGGCTACAGGTGGTACAGTCCATCACAATGTGGCTTCCAGCGCCCTCGGCAAAGATGGCGGCTCTTCCTGCTCTGCGGAAGCTCACCTCCTGTCTCCTCCTTCAAAGTCCGCTTCAGTATTCTGCTTCTAATTAAACCGCATTATTGTCATAGGTGGACTACTGCTGTGTTGTTTTATTATACATTCATCTTCGCTCTTGTGAAGATTCTGCTTAAACCCATCCGCTCTTTGGCAGTTAACGCTGCCAAATTCATAGACAGATCTCTCTTTAGCTAAACTGGTCGTATTTGATGCTGTTTTTATATATTAGTCTGGCATATTACTGTTCTGTTCAATACTGGCTTCACTACTCCTCTTGGCAAGGATGATGTTTCACTGCAGTAACAGTTTGGTATAAAAACATCCCAAGGGAAAACAAACCAACCGCCCCCCCACACCCCCCCTCTGCCACTCCCCCCTGAGCATAAGCCAACAACACACACATCGCGTGCACACAGTCTTTGAAGATTTTTCCATCCAGAGAGCATTGACATTTCAAAATAAAAAAGACAAGCTAAACAAATGTTTGCTTGTTTCAAATAAATTTAAAAGGCAGTTGCCCTGAAAATCCTTTCAAATTCCGCAGCCTTCTCATTCGTTTCATGTTTTGTTGATAACAGTTCATACTTGATAGCGCCACACAATTCCCAGGTGTTTTTTTTTGTTCCATAATTTGCCTTGCCACAGGAACAAAGCTTAGTCAGAGGCTGAAGTTTAGAAGCTTTCCCTTTTTCGCAAAATTACCGCGACACACAGCCACACCATCGCCGTGCGAAGCCCGACACAGCACGCTGATCGAGGACGATCAGTAACGAGTGGACCAGCAATGAGATCACAGATCGCTTCCAGAGACCTTCAATACACACTGCAATAAAATCCCCCCATAAATATGCTTTCACGTAACCGGAATAAAGGATATTTCTTACTAGTCATACGTCAATGCATCACCAGTAGTGCCTTTCAGTAGGAACAATGCAGGGGTATTCTTTGGCTTCGCTCAAGCACATGAAACCGGTCCTCAGTCATGCTGTAAAGTGCAGGCCCCGTGGTTCTGCCATCCGCTATCCATTTCATAAATCCAATACGTTTCCACTATAAGTCCAGCGGACAAACAGTGCTGATATGCACTGTTATTTACAGGGCCAATTTTCTACCTATTAGCCTTGCAGAAATTCAGTATTTATCCTGATAGAAGTGGTTGTGTTGACACAGACAATGCAGTTATGCAGCATGGACATTATATCCACATTGCTGTTAATGCCGTGTGCTTGATTCTGTCACAAATTAGGCTACAAACCATTACCAGAAGCCTCACTAATTCTCTCATGACAAATTCCAAGAGATTACGGGTAATTTCTGTTTTAACTTTGGTGCAGGTGTCTGTGCCCCGACAAATCATGCAACAAAAATTGTCTCTGAGCGAAGGATGTTGTGTGAATCATGCCCTAACTTCAGGATACATCCTCGTGTGGAAAGGATGTTTCACTTGGGGGTGTAGGGAGCTGTACAAAAGCAGCAGATAGCAAGTTTGGCCCAAAAAACTGCCTAATGATGTCGTTGTCCTTCAGGTAAACATTTGGACATAAAAATATTTTAAAAAGACCAATTAATATTACACCTATTAATATAATATAGTAGCATAAAAAAACAACTGATGCAGTGACTGTTTTAGCAACACTAATGTCCAATTACCAAGATGCATGCCAGAGCTGATCATTAAAGGGAGCAAAATGAATTTATTATTGTTCTGTTTATCACGGTTGCCATGACATTCCATCATGAAACGAATGGAGAAATGCACCAAAATGCCACATTTTAATTGATTCACATTAATTGCACCATTCCCTCCATTTAGCAAGTGTATCAATTAATTAACTTGTATTAATAGGTATGAAGAGGCTCGGGATTAGCATTTGAAAAGCAGCACGCTGTCAGTGGTGGCTGACATTCAGAAATGCTGCAAGCCACGAATTGTTTATAATGAGCCGTCGCACGAAGAATGGATGTGTACCGTAACTTACAACATCTGCACACTACGTAGTTATGAGTAAGGTTAGGGCTTAAGGGGGGGCACTGTCTTTTGCTCCGGGGAATCTGCTCATTTTCGCACCCACTGTTCTCTGGCTCAGCCCTGGCACAAGCCGGGTTAAGCTACACTCTCAAATCTCACCGCCCCTAACTTTCCCCGTCTCGGTGACCAACGCCGTATCGGCGAGGGCGGGCGGCCCCATCGCCCGTCACTTAGGGAACACAAATGGACGAAAGATATCACAGGAAGGTTGGCGTCACTTTATAAGCTGGTCATGCGAAATCCAGGAATCTACCACCAGCTACTCATTTGATGAAATCATCTTTCCTTTATTCATACATGAATAAGTCGCCGTTAAACCTCACCAGCTAAAATGTTACAGCTGATGACAATGATTTCCGAATAATATCGCGGCAGAGAAATCCACTTCAGGGCCGACAATACAGCTGGTGATCGAGTGTGGCTTCATCAGGAAGTTGCGGACCTCTCGGGGTGGGGGACTTTTAAGGCTGAGAGATGCACTCAGAATGAACAATGCCAGAAATGGGGCATTAGCCGACATAGCGAGGGGCTCCTCTGAAAGGTCAAAGCCATTCTACGTGGAAAGGAGAGGAGTGGTCATGTGACTATCGACAAGGTTCGGATTGGCCCTTAAACCAGATGCCTACAACACGACCCGTCTAAGGTGGACTTCCATTAACAGCACTGACAACTCAGTGACCACTAAATAGGCATTTGAACCAGTCCATATGATACTATATTTAGGCAATAAAATATTTAAGTTCTAAGTATTATATTTCTGTTAAATTAGATTTTCAAATAGACATCTTTTAACAGCACACTTGAAAATCCATTATTCTCTCGGACTGAGACGGACCCTTACTGCGGGGCCCTGCAGAGATATGGCGGAGAGTCCGCTTGGCGATTAGTCACCTATGTCAGGAGGAACATATCGTCGGCATGGGTCACGGTACAAACGAAAGCTGCCTCAGAAGAATGACATCATCCCCCGAGGAAGGTTTTTCACACCAATGTACACTGCTGTAGAGGCAACAAATGGCCAAACGCAGCCATCCCGGAGCGGTGGGTTTGGCAGATGTCATGTGACCTATTACGCAAGGATGACTCAAACCCCCAGTGGGCATATGTGGATGAGCTTGTCATTGGCTCACATTAAATTTCATCGGATTTTCAGCGCACACAATTAGGCTCATTACATTTGCAGCCACGAGAAGCAGAAGAATTATATGTGTGACCAATTTACTTGAAAAAATAATAATGAAGTGAAAAATTATTTAAGCAATGCTCCTAACCATGCTTCTTAACTGTGCTAACTGGCTAAGAAACTCAGTCAATGAATGGCAGCTTACTACAGGTTGAATTTATCTTACGCAAGAGACTTATTATTATTATTATTATATTATTATTATTATTATAATACCAAAAGCAAAGAAATACTGATCATGGATAGTTATGTGACTTTTTGTACGAAATATATATGTATTTATATATATGAAACTTCATCAGAACAAATACTTAGATGTAATATTACTAGGTCAGTGCAGTTTGAAAAATACCCAGGAAATCCGTTTTGTTTCCAAATTATGTTTTGTTGCTATTTATTAATAAAAAAAATAAATAAATAAAGATATATATATATCAGTCGTAATATTGTAAAGAATTTTCAAAAATACGATTTTCAAAACTCTAAAAATGAAAACGCCTATGTGGAACTGCAGCACATATATACAAAATGTGGATATTATAAAAGTACTTTACCAGAACCTAAGAATAAGCGTGTTGAGCCAGAATTGACAGAAAAGGCTAATTTGCCTTGACTCCCCTCTGGGGGACAAGTATAAATATTCCGAGAGCCGTTTAATTTATCTGCGCAGTCATGTCTGGGGTCACGCCGCGCGTGCCTGCAACTGTTTGCATGTTTGCTCGCATGGTTCCATTAGGCGAATCTCGCGGAGAAATAGCCATGATTTGCTAAGAATCGTCATGTTGCCCATGGGGTGGCAGGGGGGCCGGCTTGAACAGCGTGCATGTACGCGTCTCCGTAAGCGGCGTCACCGGGGCTCCCAAGTCGGGACGCGGGTACGAGGGGCGTCCGGCGGACTTGATCGCCGCCGAGACGCGGTGACTCGGACCTTTGGCTGGCGAGGCGAACTTACCAGCTGAATGCCACATATAAAGGCGAGTGTACAGCGCCCGCTGCAGCAGCCCATGGTTGCGAGTCCGGCCAGGGCGCCCGCTCCACGTGGCTCGCTTTAACTCCAAAACGCCGACTCTCTCCGGGCTCGGCGAGGCACTTCCAGCCAGAGACGGGGAGCGATTCACTTCCAGCCGCGGTTCATCAATTACAGCCGTCTTCTGCCCTGCATGCCTCCATCCACCTCAGGCTCTCCCCCTGTTTGTATCCGATCCTGGAGGTAATTAGAACTGGATCGCAGGCGCTGGCTGTTATTATCCCGGATGCTTATCGTCACTCTTTCCGATTTTTTATCCAGTTGTCCAAGTCGATTTTTTTTCTTCTGAGTGCCCGTTTATTATCTGCCCAGTGTTAAGTCGGAATAGGTGTAGAATAGGTGGCCAGGCTGTTGTTAATAACATAAAATAAAATAAAAACAGAACGCAAGCATGCAGCGGCGCATAGACCTATTATTATTATTATTATTATTATTATTATTATTCTGCGCAGTAGAGGCGATAGAAGACGCGCTACTGCCAAGTGCGCCCCGTTCTCATTGTCCTGCGCAGAGATGAGCCCTGTCACTCACTACAGCCGCCGATGAGACAAAGCGCAGTCCTGTTTACGGCGATATAGCGGCTCGCATCGCTCCTCCCTCCGCTGACAGGCTGCCCAGGTCGGCAGATACGGCAGATCTGTGCCGGGTCCGCGTCGGACGGGGGGAAGCCGGCTGCTGCTGTCTGCTCCCGAGCTCCAGAGCTGTGTGCCCGTGCGATCCGCTCCGTCGTTATTTCATCACATGTGGAGCGCGGATGCCGGTGCGCGTCCGGACGGGGGGGGATCGGCCGAGCCTCAGCGCCGCGCTGCCCCGGCAGCCCACCGCATTGCCCTAGATGTCCTCTGCACCGGGGAAACGGGCTTTGAGACGCGTGTCGGGAGCGATGCGATGCCGATCGGACGGGCTGAGACGCGCCAGCCGCACCATCTGACGCTCCAGATTGAATAGGGCGCACGCAGTGTCACTGGCGGCGGGGGAGCGGCTGGGCTCCTCTCGCACGCTGGCAGCCGCTCCGGCTCTGTGCGGGCTCGGCCCCGAACCTACCCATTCCATACACCGGATTAGGGCTCCGGCTCTATGCGGGCTCAGCCCCCAACCTACCCATCCACATACACCGGATTAGCGCTCCGATCGCGCTGTGGCTCGGCGGCTGCTTGCATATTCATGCTGCCATTATTACTTTTTCTGTCCTCTTGAGACATAACTGACAGCACGTTTTTTTTTGTTTTTGTTGCGTTTTTTTAAGTCTTATAATGGTAATAATAAAACTAATATAATCGTTAGAATATGCCCTGTTTTCCCCCACACAATTTTATTGAAAAACAAATCTTACACAAATCTGGAGCAATCACTATAAGATGTGTGCATTTAAGTAGGCTATATTATCGGATTATGCAAATCCCCGTAGTTTAATACAGGATTTAATACAGTGTGAACCGGACTGATTTATGTTTAAATATATTGTACTTGTGTAAATTTTAAACTAGAGTGTCAAAATATTAGTATGTAAGCATTCAGTCTTAAAATGTATATATTTTTGTGTGATAGTCTGAAATCACAGTTTATAAAAAATGTAACGATATGCATAGCAAATCTGGCGATGTTAATGCTTGTGTTTACATGAGTCTTGCAGGATTCATATGAAACACCATCACGTTAAATTAACACACCTAGTTCTGCTGCGCGGACATGACAATTACGTCTCAATAAACACCATCACACTCATTTTTAACTTTATCTATGACATGCCTTAAGCGGTATGTATACTCTTGCGACGATGACCTAGTTATACTTCCAGTTATTCTCTGAAGACGTTCATGTACATTAAAGATTTCTCTTTTTTGGGGGGGGGATGTTAGGCGTAGTCGTCTGGAGCGATCTAAGGATTGGTTTCACTGAATAAACCCCCGAAACCGATACATCCAGGGACCTGCTGCAGGAACGCCCTCTGTTTATGCGAATAGTTATCAGCCCTAACCAGATGTCTTCTCTGGGCGAAAATTGGACGTTAGTGGTGAATAGCTGTGAAATTTAAACTTTGAAATTCGATGGTTGTTGCATTAATTTCTACAGCAGGGCTAACATGTGGCAAAGAGAGTGACAGAGCATCACCGTGCTGGACGTGCTGGAGATGGATCCATTGAATTATTCATATCAAACAGTCAATACAAAGATTGAAATGACAAAACTGGGTAGGCATGCCTGTCTGTATATATGCATGTACGTATTAAGTGAATTCTTGAACATTCGGTGGTGTTCCTCTCCTCAAATTGTATATATAATGTATATAATTTTAACCCAAGCTCTCAAACTGAAGATTCCGATGTATGCAATTAGAAACAGTAAATTTCAGGTTTCTCTGGAAGATTAACGGTCTCTAAGGTCTCTAATGTCTGTGGGAAAAAAAACACAATCCATTCCCAGTGTTAATGGTGTATCATAACGAACTCTCATTATACGCTGGTAAATAGCACGTGCAGTTTTGGTCGTACCTGGACCTTTCCTAACAGACTGTACCCTGAAAGAAAGTCCCTTGAAAGTCGTGCGGATTAAGCAGTGGCTACAGAGAGAGACCGTTTGGGCACAAAAACCCGGCTGTACAAGTGTTTTGGCAATAATAATAATAAAAATAAAGTCGCCAATTACATGTGGGGAGGGGCACGGGGTGGGAGCAGCCCCGGAATGGGGGAGGGGGCGTCCTGGTGGGGGGGCCACCGACTCGGCGTGCAAAAAAAAAAAAAAACACCACGTTTTTTTTACATTGCACCGTAATTGCTATAATGTTTAGTTCATGTGTGTGGAAAGAGGTCAACATCGTTCAAAGCCAACGGGGGGGCGGGGGTTATTACCCAGGGGACCGATCTGCTTTCGGGGGG